>WOXC01004462.1:0-14833 GCA_011680675.1 Gymnobelideus leadbeateri | reverse complement strand
GTTGAGGGTTGAAGGAACTGTGTGTAGACCAGTGCTTAGAATTCTAGTATTTCAAAGGACTTCTGAGAAATTCATGTATTCACCTTTTTTTCAGTTAGCGTATTCTGAGCATGTTTGGTAGAGAAGGTATATCTGACCATAACTCTATAGAAACAGGCATTACATGTAACATCTTTTCTGGGAATGATTCTATTAACTAGAGGTCTTAAAAACAGCCATTACATCTCTATTGCTTGGTCTTCTTTTGTTGGAAATGGCATCCTTAGTTTTTCACCCATTGAAACCAATGTAGGCAGGTATAAAGCACTTTTACTAAAAGAGTAAAGCAAACCTTCAGCAGTCGGACTAAAGATGTGGATAGTTGAAGGAACTGTGTGTACAAGAGTGCTTAGAATTCTAGTATTTCAAAGGACTTCTGAGAAATTCATGTAATCACCTTTTTATCAGAATGCCTATTCTGAGCATGTTTGGTAGAGAAGGTATATATGACCATAACTCTATAGAAACAGGCATTACATGTAACATGTTTTCTGGGAAAGATTCTCTTAACTAGAGTTCTTTAAAACATACATTTAATCACTATTGCTTGGTCTTCGTTTGTTGCAAATGGCATCCTAAGGTTTTTCACCCATTGAAACCAATGTAGGCAGGTATAAAGCACTTTTGCTAAAACATTAAAAGCAAACCTTCAGCAGTCTGACTTTAGATGTTGAGGGTTGAAGGAACTGTGTGTAGAACAGTGCTTAGAATTCTTGTATTTTAAAGGACTTCTGAGAAATTCAGGTTTTCACTTTTTTTTCAGTTAGCGTATTCTGAGCATGTTTGGTAGAGAAGGTATATCTGACCATAACTCTATAGAAACAGGCATTACATGTAACATCTTTTCTGAGAATGATTCTCTTAGCAAGACGTCTTAAAAACAGCCATTACATCTCTATTGCTTGGTCTTCTTTTGTTGGAAATGGCATCCTTAGGTTTTCACGCATTGAAACCAATGTAGGCAGGTATAAAGCACTTTTGCTAAAAGAGTAAAGCAAACCTTCAGCAGTCGGACTAAAGATGTGGAGAGTTGAAGGAACTGTGTGTACAAGAGTGCTTAGAATTCTAGTATTTCAAAGGACTTCTGAGAAATTCATGTAATCACCTTTTTATCAGAATGCCTATTCTGAGCATGTTTGGTAGAGAAGGTATATATGACCATAACTCTATAGAAACAGGCATTACATGTAACTTCTTTTCTGGAAAAGAATCTCTTAGCTAGAGTTCTTAAAAACAACCATTATATCTCTATTGCTTGGCCTTCTTTCGTCAAAATGGCATCCTAAGGTTTTCACCCATTGAAACCAAAGTAGGCAGGTATAAAGCACTTTTGCTAAAAGAGTAAAAGCAAACCTTCAGCAGTCTGACTTTACATGTTGAGGGTTGAAGGAACTGTGTATAGAACAGTGCTTAGAATTCTTGTATTTTTTAGGACTGCTTAGAAATTCATGTTTTCACCTTTTCTCCAGTTAGCCTATTCTGAGCATGTTTGGTAGAAAGGTATTTCTGGCCATATCTGTACAATAACAGGCATTACATGTAACTTCTTTTCTGGGAAAGATTCTCTTCGCTAGAGGTCTTAAAAACAGCCATTACATCTCTATTGCTTGGTCTTCCTTTGTTGCAAATGGCATCCTTAAATTTTCACCCATTGAAACCAAAGTAGGCAGGTATAAAGCACTTTTGCTAAAACAGTAAAAGCAAACCTTCAGCAGTCTGACTAAAGATGTGGAGAGTTGAAGGAACTTTGTCTACAACAGTGGTTAGAATTCTAATATTTCAAAGGACTTCTGAGAAATTCATGTATTCACCTTTTTTTCAGAATGCCTATTCTGAGCATGTTTGGTAGAGAAGGTATATCTGACCATAACTCTATAGAAACAGGCATTACATGTAACTTCTTTTCTGGGAAAGATTCTCTTAGCTAGAGTTCTTAAAAACATCCATTACATCTCTATTGCTTGGGCTTCTTTTGTCAGAAATGGCATCCTAAGATTTTCACCCACTGAAACCAATGTAGGCAGGTATAAAGCACTTTTGCTTAAACAGTAAAAGGAAACCTTCAGCTGTCTGACTAAAGATGTTGAGGGTTGAAGGAACTGTGTGTATAACAGTGCTTAGAATTCTTGTATTTTAAAGAACTTCTGAGAAATTCAGGTTTTCACCTTTTTTTCAGTTAGCCTATTCTGAGTATGTTTGGTCGAAAGGTATATCTCACCATATGTCGGCAATAACAGGCATTACATGTAACTTATTTTCTGGGAAAGATTCTTTTACGTAGAGGTCTTAAAAACATACATTACATGTCTAGTGCTTGGTCTTGTGTCGGAAATGGCATCCTAAGTTTTTCACACATTGAAACTAATGTAGGAAAGTATAAGGCACTTTTGCTAAAAGAGTAAAAGGAAACCTTCAGTTGTCTGACTTAAGATGTTGAGGGTGGAAGGAACTGGTTGTACAACAGTGCTTAGAATTCTTATATTTTAAAGGACTTCTGAGAAATTCAGGTTTTCACCTTTTCTTCAGTTAGCCTATCCTGAGCATGTTTGGCAGAAAGGTATATCTGACCATATATCAAAAATAACAGGCATTACATTTAACTTCTTTTCTGGGAAAGATTCTCTTAGATAGAAGTCTTAAAAACAGCCATTTCATCTCTCTTGTTCGGTCTTTTGTTGGAAATGGCATCCTTAAATTTTCACCCATTAAAACCAAAGTAGGCAGGTATAAAGCACCTTTGCTAAAACAGTAAAAGCAAACCTTCAGCAGTCTGACTAAAGTTGTGGAGAGTGGAAGGAACTTTGTGTACAACCGTGCTTAGAATTCTTGTATTTCAAAGGACTTCTGAGAAATTCATGTATTCACCTTTTTTTCAGAATGCCTATTCTGAGCATGTTTGGTAGAAAGGTATATCTCACCATATCTCGGCAATAACAGGCATTACATGTAACTTATTTTCCGGGAAAGATTCTCTTAGGTAGAGATCTTAAAAACAGCCATTACATCTCTATTGCGTGGTCTCCTTTTGTTGGAAATGGCATCCTTAGGTTGTCACCCTTTGAAACCAAGGTAGGCAGGTATAAAGCCCTTTTGCTAAAACACTAAAAGCAAACCTTCAGCAGTCTGACTAAAGATGTGGAGAGTTGAAGGAACTTTGTCTACAACAGTGCTTAGAATTCTAGTATTTGAAAGGACTTCTGAGAAATTCATGTATTCACCTTTTTTTCAGAATGCCTAAACTGAGCATTTTTGGTAGAGAAGGTATATCAGACCATAACTCTATAGAAACAGGCATTACATGTAACTTCTTTTCTGGGAAAGATTCTCTTAGCTAGAGGTCTTAAAAACAGCCATTACCTCTGTACTGCTTGGTCTTTTTTTGTTGGAAATGGCATCCTTAGGTTTTCACCCATTGAAACCAATGTAGGGAGGTATAAAGCACTTTTGCTAAAACAGTAAAAGCAAACCTTCAGCAGTCTGACTAAAGTTGTGGAGAGTGGAAGGAACTTTGTGTACAACCGTGCTTAGAATTCTAGTATTTCAAACTACTTCTGAGAAATTCAGGTTTTCCCCTTTTTTTTATTAGCCTATTCTGAGCATGTTTGGTAGAAAGTTATATCTGACCATATCTCGACAATAACAGGCATTACATGTAACTTCTTTTCTCGGAAAGATTCTCTTAGCTAGAGTTCTTAAACCATCCATTACATCTATATTTCTTGGCTTTCTTTTGTGGGAAATGGCATCCTAAGGTTTTCACCCTTTGAAACCAATTTAGGCAGGTATAAAGCACTTTTGCTAAAACAGTAAAAGCAAACCTTCAGCTTTCTGACTAAAGATGTTGAGGGTTGAAGGAACTGTGTGTACAACAGTGCTTACAATTCTTGTATTTTAAAGGACTTCTGAGAAATTCAGGTTTTCACCTTTTTTTCAGTTAGCCTATTCTGAGCCTGTTTGGTCGAAAGGTATATCTGACCATATCTCGACAATAACAGGGATTACATGTAACTTATTTTCTGGGAAAAATTCTCTTAGCTAGAGATCTTAAAAACAGCCATTACATCTCTATTGCTTGGTCTTCTTTTGTTGGAAATATCATTCTAAGATTTTCACCCACTGAAACCAATGTAGGCAGGTATAAAGCACTTTTGCTAAAACAGTAAAAGGAAACCTTCAGCTGTCTGACTAAAGATGTTGAGGGTTGAAGGAACTGTGTGTATAACAGTGCTTAGATTTCTCGTATTTTAAAGAACTTCTGAGAAATTCAGGTTTTCACCTTTTTTTCAGTTAGCCTATTCTGAGCTTGTTTGGTAGAAAGGTATATCTAACCATATCTCGGCAATAACATGCATTACATGTAACTTATTTTCTGGGAAAGATTCTCTTAGGTAGAGATCTTAAAAAGAGCCATTACATCTCTACTGCGTGGTCTCCTTTTGTTGGAAATGTCATCCTTAGGTTGTCACGCATTAAAACCAATGTAGGCAGGTATAAAGCCCTTTTGCTAAAACAATAAAAGCAAACCTTCAGCAGTCTGACTAAAGATGTGGAGATTTGAAGGAAATTTTCTACAACAGTGGTTAGAATTCTAGTATTTCAAAGGCCTTCTGAGAAATTCATGTATTCACCTTTTTTTCAGAATGCCAATTCTGAGCATGTTTGGTAGATAAGGTATATCTGACCATAACTCTATAGAAACAGGCATTACATATAACATCTTTTCTGGGAAAGATTCTCTTAGCTAGAGGTCTTAAAAACATCCATTACATGTCTATTTCTTGGTCTTGTTTTGTTGGAAATGGCATCCTTTGGTTTTCACCCTTTGAAAACAACGTAGTCAGGTATAAAGCACTTTTGCTAAAACAGTAAAAGCAGACTTTCAGCAGTCGGACTAAAATGTTGAGAGTTGAAAAAACTGTGTACAACAGTGCTTAGAACTCTAGTATTGAAAGGACTTCTGAGAAATTCATGTATTCACCTTTTTTTCAGAATGCCTATTCTGAGCATGTTTGGTAGAGAACGTATATATGAACATGAATCTATAGAAACAGGCATTACATGTAACATCTTTTCTGGGAAAGAATCTCTTAGCTAGAGGTGTTAAAAACATCATTTTATCCCTATTGCTTGGTCTTCGTTTGTTGGAAATGGCATCCTAAGCTTTTTCACCCATTGAAGCCAAATTAGGCAGGTATAAAGACCTCTTGGTGAAGCATTAAAGCAAAACTTCAGCAGTATGAAAAAAGATGTTGAGGATTGAAGGAACTGTGTGTACAACAGTGCTTAGAATTCTTGTATTTTAAAGGACTTCTGAGAAATTCAGGTTTTCACCTTTTTACCAGATAGCCTATTCTGAGCATGTTTGGCAGAAAGGTATATCTGACCATATCTCGACAATAACAGGCGTTACATATAACATCTTTTCTGGGAAAGATTCTCTTCGCTAGAGGTCTTAAAAAGAGCCATTACATCTCTATTGCTTGCTCTTCGTTTGTTGGAAATGGCATCCTTAGGTTTTCACCCATTGAAACCAATGTAGGCAGGTATAAAGCACTTTTGCTAAAACAGTAAAAGCAAACCTTCAGCAGTCGGACTAAAGATGTGGAGAGTTGAAGGAACTGTGCGTAAAACAGTGCTTAGAATTCTAGTATTTCGAAGGACATCTGAGAAATTCATGTATTCACCTTTTTTTTCAGAATGCCTATTCTGAGCATGTTTGGTAGAGAAGGTATATATGACCATAACTCTATAGAAACAGGCATTACATGTAACTTCTTTTCTGGGAAAGATTCCCTTAGCTAGAGTTCTTAAAAACATCCATTACATCTCTATTGCTTGGGCTTCTTTTGTCAGAAATGGCATCCTAAGATTTTCGCCCACTGAAACCAATGTAGGCAGGTATAAAGCACTTTTGCTAAAACAGTAAAAGGAAACCTTCAGCTGTCTGACTAAAGATGTTGAGGGTTGAAGGAACTGTGTGTATAACAGTGCTTAGATTTCTTGTATTTTAAGGAACTTCTGAGAAATTCAGGTTTTCACCTTTTTTTCAGAATACCTATTCTGAGCATGTTTGGTAGAGAACGTATATACGAACATAAATCTATCGAAACAGGTATTACATGTAACATCTTTTCTGGGAAAGAATCTCTTAGCTAGAGGTGTTAAAAACATCATTTTTTCCCTATTGCTTGGTCTTCGTTTGTTGGAAATGGCATCCTAAGCTTTTTCACCCATTGAAGCCAAATTAGTCAGGTATAAAGACCTTTTCATAAAGCATTAAAGCAAACCCTCAGCAGTATGAATAAAGATGTTGAGGATTGTAGGAACTGTGTGTACAACAGTGCTTAGAATTCTTGTATTTTAAAGGACTTCTGAGAAATTCAGGTTTTCACCTTTTTACCAGATAGCCTATTCTGAGCATGTTTGGCAGAAAGGTATATCTGACCATATCTCGACAATAACAGGCATTACATATAACATCTTTTCTGGGAAAGATTCTCTTCGCTAGAGGTCTTAAAAAGAGCCATTACATCTCTATTGCTTGGTCTTCTTTTGTTGGAAATGGCATCCTTAGCTTTTCACCCATTGAAACCCATGTAAGCAGGTATAAAGCACTTTTGCTAAAAGAGTAAAAGCAAAACTTCAGCAGTCGGACTAAAGATGTGGAGAGTTGAAGGAACTGTGCGTACAACTCTGCTTAGAATTCTAGTATTTCTAAGGACATCTGAGAAATTCATGTATTCAACTTTTTTTTCCAGAATGCCTATTCTGAGCATGTTTGGTAGAGAAGGTATATATGACCATAACTCTATAGAAACAGGCATTACATGTAACATCTTTTCTGGGAAAGATTCTCTTAGCTAGAGTTCTTAAAAACAGCCATTACCTCTGGACTGCTTGGTCTTTTTTTGTTGGAAATGTCATCCTTAGGTTGTCACGCATTAAAACCAATGTAAGCAGGTATAAAGCACTTTTGCTAAAACAGTAAAAGGAAACCTTCAGCTGTCTGACTAAAGATGTTGAGGGTTGAAGGAACTGTGTGTATAACAATGCTTAGAATTCTTGTATTTAAAAGAACTTCTGAGAAATTCAGGTTTTCACCTTTTTTTCAGTTAGGCTATTCTGAGCATGTTTGGTGGAAAGGTATATCTCACCATATCTCGACAATAACAGGGATTACATGTAACTTATTTTCTGGGAAAAATTCTCTTAGCTAGAGATCTTAAAAACAGCCATTACATCTCTATTGCTTGGTCTTCTTTTGTTGGAAATATCATTCTAAGATTTTCACCCACTGAAACCAATGTAGGCAGGTATAAAGCACTTTTGCTAAAACAGTAAAAGGAAACCTTCAGCTGTCTGACTAAAGATGTTGAGGGTTGAAGGAACTGTGTGTATAACAGTGCTTAGATTTCTCGTATTTTAAAGAACTTCTGAGAAATTCAGGTTTTCACCTTTTTTTCAGTTAGCCTATTCTGAGCTTGTTTGGTAGAAAGGTATATCTAACCATATCTCGGCAATAACATGCATTACATGTAACTTATTTTCTGGGAAAGATTCTCTTAGGTAGAGATCTTAAAAAGAGCCATTACATCTCTACTGCGTGGTCTCCTTTTGTTGGAAATGTCATCCTTAGGTTGTCACGCATTAAAACCAATGTAGGCAGGTATAAAGCCCTTTTGCTAAAACAATAAAAGCAAACCTTCAGCAGTCTGACTAAAGATGTGGAGATTTGAAGGAAATTTTCTACAACAGTGGTTAGAATTCTAGTATTTCAAAGGCCTTCTGAGAAATTCATGTATTCACCTTTTTTTCAGAATGCCAATTCTGAGCATGTTTGGTAGATAAGGTATATCTGACCATAACTCTATAGAAACAGGCATTACATATAACATCTTTTCTGGGAAAGATTCTCTTAGCTAGAGGTCTTAAAAACATCCATTACATGTCTATTTCTTGGTCTTGTTTTGTTGGAAATGGCATCCTTTGGTTTTCACCCTTTGAAAACAACGTAGTCAGGTATAAAGCACTTTTGCTAAAACAGTAAAAGCAGACTTTCAGCAGTCGGACTAAAATGTTGAGAGTTGAAAAAACTGTGTACAACAGTGCTTAGAACTCTAGTATTGAAAGGACTTCTGAGAAATTCATGTATTCACCTTTTTTTCAGAATGCCTATTCTGAGCATGTTTGGTAGAGAACGTATATATGAACATGAATCTATAGAAACAGGCATTACATGTAACATCTTTTCTGGGAAAGAATCTCTTAGCTAGAGGTGTTAAAAACATCATTTTATCCCTACTGCTTGGTCTTCGTTTGTTGGAAATGGCATCCTAAGCTTTTTCACCCATTGAAGCCAAATTAGGCAGGTATAAAGACCTTTTCGTAAAGCATTAAAGCAAACCTTCAGCAGTATGAATAAAGATGTTGAGGGTTGAAGGAACTGTGTGTACAACAGTGCTTAGAATTCTTGTATTTTAAAGGACTTCTGAGAAATTCAGGTTTTCACCTTTTTACCAGATAGCCTATTCTGAGCATGTTTGGCAGAAAGGTATATCTGACCATATCTCGACAATAACAGGCATTACATATAACATCTTTTCTGGGAAAGATTCTCTTCGCTAGAGGTCTTAAAAAGAGCCATTGCATCTCTATTGCTTGGTCTTCTTTTGTTGGAAATGGCATCCTTAGCTTTTCACCCATTGAAACCCATGTAGGCACGTATAAAGCACTTTTGCTAAAAGAGTAAAAGCAAAACTTCAGCAGTCTGACTAAAGATGTGGAGAGTTGAAGGAACTGTGCGTACAACAGTGCTTAGAATTCTAGTATTTCTAAGGACATCTGAGAAATTCATGTATTCACCTTTTTTTTCAGAATGCCTATTCTGAGCATGTTTGGTAGAGAAGGTATATATGACCATAACTCTATAGAAACAGGCATTACATGTAACTTCTTTTCTGGGAAAGATTCTCTTAGCTAGAGTTCTTAAAAACATCCATTACATCTCTATTGCTTGGGCTTCTTTTGTCAGAAATGGCATCCTAAGATTTTCACCCACTGAAACCAAAGTAGGCAGGTATAAAGCACTTTTGCTAAAACAGTAAAAGGAAACCTTCAGCTGTCTGACTAAAGATGTTGAGGGTTGAAGGAACTGTGTGTATAACAGTGCTTAGATTTCTTGTCTTTTAAGGAACTTCTGAGAAATTCAGGTTTTCACCTTTTTTTCAGAATACCTATTCTGAGCATGTTTGGTAGAGAACGTATATACGAACATAAATCTATCGAAACAGGTATTACATGTAACATCTTTTCTGGGAAAGAATCTCTTAGCTAGAGGTGTTAAAAACATCATTTTTTCCCTATTGCTTGGTCTTCGTTTGTTGGAAATGGCATCCTAAGCTTTTTCACCCATTGAAGCCAAATTAGTCAGGTATAAAGACCTTTTCATAAAGCATTAAAGCAAACCCTCAGCAGTATGAATAAAGATGTTGAGGATTGTAGGAACTGTGTGTACAACAGTGCTTAGAATTCTTGTATTTTAAAGGACTTCTGAGAAATTCAGGTTTTCACCTTTTTACCAGATAGCCTATTCTGAGCATGTTTGGAAGAAAGGTATATCTGACCATATCTCGACAATAACAGGCATTACATATAACATCTTTTCTGGGAAAGATTCTCTTCGCTAGAGGTCTTAAAAAGAGCCATTACATCTCTATTGCTTGGTCTTCTTTTGTTGGAAATGGCATCCTTAGCTTTTCACCCATTGAAACCCATGTAAGCAGGTATAAAGCACTTTTGCTAAAAGAGTAAAAGCAAAACTTCAGCAGTCGGACTAAAGATGTGGAGAGTTGAAGGAACTGTGCGTACAACTCTGCTTAGAATTCTAGTATTTCTAAGGACATCTGAGAAATTCATGTATTCAACTTTTTTTTCCAGAATGCCTATTCTGAGCATGTTTGGTAGAGAAGGTATATATGACCATAACTCTATAGAAACAGGCATTACATGTAACATCTTTTCTGGGAAAGATTCTCTTAGCTAGAGGCCTTAAAAACAGCAATTACCTCTGTACTGCTTGGTCTTCTTTTGTTGGAAATGGCATCACCAGGTTGTCGCATTAAATAATGTAAAAGCAGGTATAAAGCACTTTTGCTAAAACAGCAAAAGCAGACTTTCAGCAGTCGGACTAAAAGGTTGAGAGTTGAAAAAACTGTGTACAACAGTGCTTAGAACTCTAGTATTGAAAGGACTTCTGAGAAATTCATGTATTCACCTTTTTTTCAGAATGCCTATTCTGAGCATGTTTGGTCGAAAGGTATATCTGACCATATCTCGACAATAACAGGGATTACATGTAACTTATTTTCTGGGAAAAAATTTCTTAGCTAGAGATCTTAAAAACAGCCATTACATCTCTATTGCTTTGTCTTCTTTTGTTGGAAATATCATCCTAAGATTTTCACCCACTGAAACCAATGTAGGCAGGTATAAAGCACTTTTGCTAAAACAGTAAAAGGAAACCTTCAGCTGTCTGACTAAAGATGTTGAGGGTTGAAGGAACTGTGTGTATAACTGTGCTTAGATTTCTCGTATTTTAAAGAACTTCTGAGAAATTCAGGTTTTCACCATTTTTTCAGTTAGCCTATTCTGAGCATGTTTGGTAGAAAGGTATATCTAACCATATCTCGGCAATAACATGCATTACATGTAACTTATTTTCTGGGAAAGATTCTCTTAGGTAGAGATCTTAAAAAGAGCCATTACATCTCTACTGCGTGGTCTCCTTTTTTTTGGAAATATCATCCTTAGGTTGTCACGCATTAAAACCAATGTAGGCAGGTATAAAGCCCTTTTGCTAAAACAATAAAAGCAAACCTTCAGCAGTCTGACTAAAGATGTGGAGATTTGAAGGAAATTTTCTACAACAGTGGTTAGAATTCTAGTATTTCAAAGGCCTTCTGAGAAATTCATGTATTCACCTTTTTTTCAGAATGCCAATTCTGAGCATGTTTGGTAGATAAGGTATATCTGACCATAACTCTATAGAAACAGGCATTACATATAACATCTTTTCTGGGAAAGATTCTCTTAGCTAGAGGTCTTAAAAACATCCATTACATGTCTATTTCTTGGTCTTGTTTTGTTGGAAATGGCATCCTTTGGTTTTCACCCTTTGAAAACAACGTAGTCAGGTATAAAGCACTTTTGCTAAAACAGTAAAAGCAGACTTTCAGCAGTCGGACTAAAATGTTGAGAGTTGAAAAAACTGTGTACAACAGTGCTTAGAACTCTAGTATTGAAAGGACTTCTGAGAAATTCATGTATTCACCTTTTTTTCAGAATGCCTATTCTGAGCATGTTTGGTAGAGAAGGTATATCTGACCATAACTCTATAGAAACAGGCATTACATGTAACTTCTTTTCTGGGAAAGATTCTCTTAGCTAGACTTCTGAAAAACATCCATTACATCTCTATTGCTTGGGCTTCTTTTGTCAGAAATGGCATCCTAAGAATTTCACCCACTGAAACCAATGTAGGGTGGTATAAAGCACTTTTGCTAAAACAGTAAAAGGAAACCTTCAGCTGTCTGACTAAAGATGTTGAGGGTTGAAGGAACTGTGTGTATAACAGTGCTTAGATTTCTTGTCTTTTAAGGAACTTCTGAGAAATTCAGGTTTTCACCTTTTTTTCAGAATACCTATTCTGAGCATGTTTGGTAGAGAACGTATATACGAACATAAATCTATCGAAACAGGTATTACATGTAACATCTTTTCTGGGAAAGAATCTCTTAGCTAGAGGTGTTAAAAACATCATTTTTTCCCTATTGCTTGGTCTTCGTTTGTTGGAAATGGCATCCTAAGCTTTTTCACCCATTGAAGCCAAATTAGTCAGGTATAAAGACCTTTTCATAAAGCATTAAAGCAAACCCTCAGCAGTATGAATAAAGATGTTGAGGATTGTAGGAACTGTGTGTACAACAGTGCTTAGAATTCTTGTATTTTAAAGGACTTCTGAGAAATTCAGGTTTTCACCTTTTTACCAGATAGCCTATTCTGAGCATGTTTGGCAGAAAGGTATATCTGACCATATCTCGACAATAACAGGCATTACATATAACATCTTTTCTGGGAAAGATTCTCTTCGCTAGAGGTCTTAAAAAGAGCCATTACATCTCTATTGCTTGGTCTTCTTTTGTTGGAAATGGCATCCTTAGCTTTTCACCCATTGAAACCCATGTAAGCAGGTATAAAGCACTTTTGCTAAAAGAGTAAAAGCAAAACTTCAGCAGTCGGACTAAAGATGTGGAGAGTTGAAGGAACTGTGCGTACAACTGTGCTTAGAATTCTAGTATTTCTAAGGACATCTGAGAAATTCATGTATTCAACTTTTTTTTCCAGAATGCCTATTCTGAGCATGTTTGGTAGAGAAGGTATATATGACCATAACTCTATAGAAACAGGCATTACATGTAACATCTTTTCTGGGAAAGATTCTCTTAGCTAGAGGCCTTAAAAACAGCAATTACCTCTGTACTGCTTGGTCTTCTTTTGTTGGAAATGGCATCCTTAGGTTTTCACCCTTTGAAACCAATGTAGGCAGGTATAAAGCACGTTTCTTAAAATAATAAAAGCAAACCTTCAGCAGTCTGACTAAAGATGTGGAGAGTTGAAGGAACTTTGTCTACAACAGTGCTTAGAATTCTAGTATTTGAAAGGACTTCTGAGAAATTCATGTATTCACTTTTTTTTCAGAATGCCTATTCTGAGCATGTTTGGTAGAGAAGGTATATCAGACCATAACTCTATAGAAACAGGCATTACATGTAACTTCTTTTCTGGGAAAGATTCTCTTAGCTAGAGTTCTTAAAATATCCATTACATCTCTATTGCTTGGGTTTCTTTTGTCAGAAATGGCCTCCTAAGATTTTCACCCACTGAAACCAATGTAGGCATGTATAAAGCACTTTTGCTAAAAGAGTAGAAGGAAACCTTCAGCTGTCTGAATAAAGATGTTGAAGGTTGAAGGAACTGTCTGTATAACAGTACTTAGAATTCTTGTATTTTAAAGAACTTCTGAGAAATTCAGGTTTTCACTTTTTTTTCAGTTAGCCTATTCTGAGCATGTTTGGTAGAAAGGTATATCTCACCATATCTCGGCAATAACAGGCATTACATGTAACTTATTTTCTGGGAAAGATTCTCTTAGGTAGAGATCTTAAAAACAGCCATTACATCTCTATTTCGTGGTCTCCTTTTGTTGGAAATGTCATCCTTAGATTGTCACGCATTAAAACCAATGTAGGCAGGTTTAAAGCCCTTTTGCTAAAACAATAAAAGCAAACCTTCAGCAGTCTGACTAAAGATGTGGAGAGTTGAAGGAACTTTTTCTACAACAGTGGTTTGAATGCTAGTATTTCAAAGGACTTCTGACAAATTCATATATTCACCTTTTTTTCAGAATGCCTATTCTGAGCATGTTTGGTAGAGAAGGTATATCTGACCATAACTATATAGAAACATGCATTACCTGTAACTTCATTTCTGGGTAAGATTCTCTTAGCTAGAGTTCTTAAAAACAACCATTACATCTCTATTGCTTGGCCTTCTTTTGTCAGAAATGGCATCCTAAGGTTTTCACCCATTTAAACCAATGTAGGCAGGTATAAAGCCCTTTTGCTAAAAGAGTAAAAGCTAACCTTCAGGAGGGTGACTAAAGATGGGGAGAGTTGAAGGAACTTTGTCTAAAACAGTGGTTAGAATTCTAATATTTCAAAGGACTTCTGAGAAATTCATGTATTCACCTTTTTTTCAGAATGCCTATTCTGAGCATGTTCGGTAGAGAAGGTATATCTGACCATAACTCTATAGAAACAGGCATTACATGTAACTTATTTTTCTGGGAAAGATTCTCTTAGCTAGAGGCCTTGAAAACAGCCATTACCTCTGTACTGCTTGGTCTTCTTTTGTTAGAAATGGCATCCTTAGTTTTTCACCCATTGAAACCAATGTAGGCAGGTATAAAGCACTTTTCTTAAAACAGTAAAAGCAAACCTTCAGCAGTCTGACTAAAGATGTGGAGAGTTGAAGGAACTTTGTCTACAACAGTGCTTAGAATTCTAGTATTTGAAAGGACTTCTGAAAAATTCATGTATTCACCTTTTTTTCAGAATGCCTAAACTGAGCATTTTTGGAAGAGAAGGTATATCAGACCATAACTCTATAGAAACAGGCATTACATGTAACTTCTTTTCTGGGAAAGATTCTCTTAGCTAGAGGTCTTAAAAACAGCCATTACCTCTGTACTGCTTGGTCTGTTTTTGTTGGAAATGGCATCCTTAGGTTTTCACCCATTGAAACCAATGTAGGCAGGTATAAAGCACTTTTGCTAAAACAGTAAAAGGAAACCTTCAGCAGTCTGACTAAAGATGTGGAGAGTGGAAGGAACTTTGTGTACAACAGTGCTTAGAATTCTAGTATTTCAAACTACTTCTGAGAAATTCAGGTTTTCCCCTTTTTTTTATTAGCCTATTCTGAGCATGCTTGGTAGAAAGTTATATCTGACCATATCTCGACAATAACAGGCATTACATGTAACTTCTTTTCTGGGAAAGATTCTCTTAGCTAGAGTTCTTAAAAACATCCATTACATCTATATTTCTTGGCTTTCTTTTGTGGGAAATGGCATCCTAAGGTTTTCACAGTCTGAAACCAATTTAGGCAGGTATAAAGCACTTTTGCTAAAACAGTAAAAGGAAACCTTCAGCTTTCTGACTAAAGATGTTGAGGGTTG
>WOXC01004461.1:0-231890 GCA_011680675.1 Gymnobelideus leadbeateri | reverse complement strand
TTCAACTATTTACATTCCTACATGGAAAGATATTTGTAGCTCATGAAACTTTTGTCAGTATTAGGATAGTTGAAGGGAATATATATATATATATTCACATACACATATGTATGTGTATATGTATATATGCATGGATGTGTGTATATGTATATATATGTATATGTGTGACTATGTATGTGTATATGCATATACATGTATATATGTGTGTGCATGTGAGTATATGTATATATGGACTGTGGGCACAGGGCAAGTTGAATATGAAGGGATAATGCTTAAAAAATAAAAATTAAGTGTTGAGAGAGGAATATATTGGGAGAAGGACAAAGGGAAAGATAAAATAGAGTAAATTAACTAACATAAAAGATACAAGAAAAGCTGTGTTAAACTGAAGGGGAAGAGTAGGGAGGTGAAAGGAAATGAGTCAACTTTACTCTCATTGGATTTGGCTTAGGGAGGGAATAACATACACACTCAATTGTGTATCTTGCTCTATGGAAAGTAAGGAGGAACGAGATAATAGGGGGGTGATAGAAGGGAGGGCAGATTAGGGGAGGGAATAGTCAGAAGCAAACACTTTGGAAAGGGACAGTGTCAAAAAGGAGAACAGAATAAATGCAGAGCAGAATAGGATGGTGGGAAATGTAGTTAGTCTCTCACAATATGACTACTATGGAAATGTTTTACATAACTGCACATGTATAATCTATATTGAATTGCTTATCTTCTCAATGGGGGAGGGGTGAGGAGGGAAAGAAGGGAGAGCATCTGGAACTCAAAGTTTTAAAAACAAAAGTTAAAAAATTGTTTTTACATACAACTGGTAAATAAATATATATTGGCAATGGGATATAAAAATAAATCCATCTTGCCCTAAAAGGAGGAATAAGAGAGATAGAAGAAAGGGAAGACTGGGGTAAGGGGTAATCAGTATACTTGCCATCTTGGGGTGGGGAGTAGGGGAGAGATGGGAGAAAATTTGGAACTCAAAATCTTGTGGAAATGAATATTGAAAACTAAAAATACATAAAGAATATGATATTAAAAGTGATTGTGATATAATGACAAAATATCAATAATACAAATTTTTATTAAAAAAAGTGACTTAGAGCATTTATTCATATGCCCATATTGATTTCTTTTCTGAGTACTACCTGTTCATATCTTCTGACCATTTATCAATGGAGGAATGGCTTTTATTCTAATAAATTTGATTATTCTATATATATTTGAGAAATAATGTCTTTATCACAGACATTGGCTGTAAAGATTATTTCCCAATTTTTTGCTTTCCTTCTAATCTTGACTGCTTTGATTTTGTTTGTACAAAAGTTTTTAATTCAATATAACAAACATCATCTGTTTTACATTTTGTAATGCTCTCTATATCTTGTTTGGCTATGGATTCTTCCTCTCCCCATGGATCTGACAGGAGGTGACTTTTCTTTGTTCTAATTTGTTTATGGTATCACTCTTTATGTCTAAATCATGCACCCATTTTGACTTTTTCTTGGTACACAGTGTGAGATGTTGGTCTATATCTTGTTTGTAAGTCCTATTATTTTCCAGTTTTCCTAGCAGTTTTTGTCAAATAGTGAGTTCTTATCTCAAAAGCTGGGTTCTTTGGATTTATCAAACACTAGGTTAGTATGTTAATTGATTATTGTGTCTTGTGTACATAATCTATTTCACTGACCCACAACTCTATTTCTTTGCCAATATGAGATAGTTTTGATGATTACTGCCTTATAATAAAATTTGAGAGCTGGTATTGCTAGGCTACTTTCCTTTGTACTTTTTTCATTAATTCCCTTGATATTATTGACCTTTTGCTCTTCCAGATGAACTTTGTTGTTATATCCCTTTTCACTTGTTTATGCTTGTCTTGGGTCTTGAGGTCAATATTTGGTTTAGTTCCAGTTTTCTCCTTATGAAAGCTTGAGATCTTCCTATCGCATTGAATGACTATTTCTCCCCTTAATGTACCATGCTTAATTTTTCCTGGGTGAGTCTTGGATTGTAGTCCTCCTCCTTTGCCTTACAGAATAACATGTTCCATGACGTCCAGTCCTTTAATGTTGGAGCTGCCAAGTCCTGTATAATTCTGATTGTCACTCCTCAATATTTGAGTTGTTTCTTTCTGAAAACTTGCAGTATTTTTTCCTTGACATGGTAGTTTTGCAATTTGGCTATAATGTTCCTTGGAGTTTTTATTTTGTGATCTTTCCTGAAGTGATTGGTGGATTCTTTCAAAGCCCATTCTACCATCTGATTCCAGGACATCAGGACAGTTTTCTTGATAATTTCTTGAAAGATGGTGTTCAGGTCTTCCTTTTTATTATATATTTCACTTAGTCCATTGATTCTGACATTATTTCTTTTGGATGTTTTCTAGGTCAGTTGTTTTTCCCATGAGGTATTTTACGTTTTCTTCCATTTTTTTTTCATTCTTTTGAATTTGTTTTGATTCTTAATGTCTCTCAGAGTCGTTAGTTTATACTTGCCCAATTCTAGCTTTTAAGGTGTTATTTTCCCAATTAGCTTTTGTATTTTCTTTTCCATTTGGCCACTTCTACTTTTTAAGCAGTTTTTCAAGCTGTTGACTCTCCCCCCCCCCCCGCCCCTGCATAATTCTCTTGCATCACTCTCATTTCATTTCACATTTTTTCTTTTACCTTTCATATGACTTTTAAGATCCTTTTTGAACTCTTCCATGTTCTTTCACTCATTGAAAACATTTTCCATTTTTCTTTGGGGTTTTTCAAATAGGTATTTTGACATTGTTCTCCTCTTCTTAGTTTGTGCCTTGGTGTTCCTGGTCACCAAAAGAACTTTGTGTGGTCAGATTATTTTTCTCTCCCTTTTTTTCTTTTAAATTTGCACTTTGCTCCCAGAATATAAGGGGCACTATCTCAGGTTTCCTGTGCTGGGGTCTACAGGTCCTGGCTCTTTACCTGGCCACACTGATGTTGCCCTGAGGCCTTCAGGGGACCCTAGTGTCTGGTGTTGCACTGAGGAGGTGGAGTGATGGGTGACTGGCACTGCTGGAGGCCAGAAGCTTCTGGCAGCTTACCTGATGTTGTTCTGGGGTCCTAGTGGAGGTATCTGGCATGTGCTGAAACTGGTGGGGTGTTTCTGTGTTTCCCTGAGGCAACACTGAAGCAGGTAGTGTTCTGGTCACTGGAGGTTACCTGTTTGCCTAGGGATACACTAAAGCAAGTGGTAGTTCTCTGAGCTGAAGTCTGTTGGTTATCTTAGTTAAGCTAAAGCACATGGAGTTTGCCTGCTCCACTATACTGGGCTCAGGATCTCCCACTCGTTTGCTGAAGTGGTACTTGTTGCTGGCTTGCTGGGATGCATCCTGTCCTAGTTTGCACTCACCTTTTATCAAAGTGACATGGAACTTTCCTGCTGATTTTCTGAGTTTCTTGGGCTAAAAGATTATTTCATTCCATCTTTTTGCTGGTGGTGCTGTTCCAGTATTTGTTTATGGTTGTTTGGAGATGAACACTGGAGAGTTACAGTGATTTACTAGCTTCATTGTTTTGGCTACATAATTTCAGTTTCTAATGTTAAATTTTAAAATAAATACATTATTTTAATTTTTTTAAGCTTCATTCTCCCCACAATTGAAATTCTGTTAAGAAGTGGAAATGGACACTGACTCTGATTATTAGCAAACAATTTGACTGCTTTTTGTTTTTGTGTGCTTGGAATACTTAGACAATCAAGTTAATTAAAGCAGCTGTATGTAAACACAACTTTAAATAGTTTTTATTGTGACCCATGTTACTGATTACAAATTGGACTTGATGATCTTTGAAGAAATCTTTGCCAGAAACCTCCCTTGAAATCTCTACCTATTCTAATTGGCTTGGTGTCTGATGGCATTATCATGATCAAAATAAATTGATACACTGCAAAATGGCCAGCAGAATCATTCATATTCAACAGAAGCTCAATACTAATCCTGAGAAAGGAGTGGAAGATTAGTCAGATACTCCCTTGGGAAAAATATGTAATTATTCTGACTACTGAATTTCTTATCCCTGGATGATTGCTGAAAGTACTGCCAACGCAGCTAGCTACAGAACTTCGTAGTGGAGTTCCCTTCCCCCCTCCACATCCTTGTTTTATATGAGGCATAGAAATCTCATGAGTTCTAGGGAATCAAAATCCTAACGTTCCCAGGGAAGTTGGATCACAGTGCTAAACTTATAAGTATGCATATTTGAGTCAAATTATCAACTGTCACAAATTCAGCTACATAATTCATTTTTTTCAGAAATTGCATTCTGCTCAAATAGTGGTAGAAAATATTTCAGTAAAATAAAATAAGTGTCAAGAAAAGAGAACAGAAGCTATCCCATTTGAATAGAAAGATGAATAAGAGCTTTATGAGACCAATATAATCAAACAAAAACAATTATTAACAGAGCTTTTCCTTAATCCTGAAAGAACTCATAGAGTTAATTTTGTCTGGGCTGGGGAACATGTGGCCTTCTTTGTCATTGGGTGCAGCCTTTTGACTGAATCCACGTTTTACAAAACAAATTCTTTTTATAAAGGAGATTTGTGGAATTTGGATTCAATCAAAGGGCCACACTTGAGGACCTAGAAGGCCAAATGTGGACTTTAGACTGCAGGTTCCCAACCCCTTATTTAGTCCAATCTCCTAGTTTGTTCATATAAAAATGAGATAAAGAGTGATTGGGTTGCTAAAAGTCATATAACTAGTTAATTGCAAGCTGATGTAATGTTTGCGACACATTCTCAAAAATATCATGTTTTTGTCTTTATTTTTATTTTTTTTAAAGCAGTTGGGGTAAGTAACTTGCTCAAGGTTACATGGCCAGTCATTATTTATGTGTGGGTGCTCATTTTTTGAGGCCAGGACCGATCCCGGGTCATCCCAACACCAGGGCCGGCACTCTTACTCACTGTGCCACCTAGCTGCCCCAATTTCTTCTTCTTTTTTTTTTTCAAATGCTTTATTGACTTCTGGTTTACATCATTCATTTCCAAAAGATATTGAGTTACAATTTTCCCCCGTTTTTCCTCTACCCACCACCCCAGAATAAAAGTCACACAGGATATCCCCTCATCCAATCTGCTCTCTCCCATCTCTTCTCCCATACCCCCTTCGACTTTTCCAGTAGGGCAAGGTGAATCCTTATGCCCCAATGCCTGCACATCTTATCTCCCAATTATATGCAAAATAGTATTAATCATAGTATTTATATATTTTTTTAAAATTTGATTTTAAAAGGAAGATAAAGCAACTCAGTATATACTGTACATGTGTAGCTATGTAAAACATTACCGTAGTAGATATATTGTAAAAGACTGACTATACTTCCCTCCCTCCTATCCGAACTCCCACCTGATCCACTCACCATTTTGGTACTTTCCCTTTCCAAAAGTGGGTGCTTCCAACGCCCTCCCCCCAGCCTGCCCTCCCTTCCATTGTCCTTCCTCTCATCCCCTTCTCTCCTTTTCTCCTGTAGGGTGAGAAACCCTATTTACTATGTATGTCATTCTCTCCATGATCCAAATTCAATGAGAATAAGGTTTTGCCTTTCTGCCTTCCTGTACTTCCCCTCCCTTGTAACCATTCTCCCTTGCTTCTTCTTTATGAGATAGTTCACCCCATTCTGTCTCTCCCCATATCCTCTCATTGTATTCTTCTCACACCTCTTAATTTCACCTTTTAAGTATTATCCCTTCCTATTAAATTCGACCTGTGCCCTCTATCTGTGTATACCTGAAAACATATATGCACACATTCACATATGTATTCATATGCCCATATACACTTCTTCAACTATTTTCATACTGAGAAAAGTTACATCAGTTACAGTTATCGTTTTTCCCTGTAGGAATGTAAATAGTTCAACTTTGATAAGTTCATAATGATTTCTTTTTCCTGTTTACCTTCTCAAGCATCTCTTGCTTCTTGTATCTGAATGTCAAATTTTCTATTCAACTCTGGTTTTTTCCTCAAGAATGCTTGAAAATCCTCTATTCCACTGAATGACCATATTTCCCCCCGAAACATGATATTTAGTCTTGCTGGGTAGGTGATTCTTGGTTTTAATCCCAGGTCCTTTGACTTGTGGAATATCATATTCCATGCTCTTCAATCCCTCAGTGTAGAAACTACCACATCCTGCGCTATCCTGATTGTATTTCTACAATATTGAAATTGTTTCTTCCTGGCTGCTTGTAATATTCTCTCCTTGATCTGGGAATTCTGGAACCTGGCTACAATATTCCTAGAAGTTTTCTTTTTGGGATCTTTTCCAGGAGGTTATCTGTGGATTTTGCCCTCTGGTCCTAAAATATCAGGGCAATTTTCCTTGAGAATTTCTTGAAGGATGATTTCTAGATTCTTTCTTTGATCATGGTTTTCAGATAGTCCCATAATTTTTAGATTATCTCTCTTGTATCTATTTTCTAGGTCAGTGGTTTTTCCCATGAGATATTTCACATTGCCTTCTATTCTTTCAATTGCTTGGATCTGTTTAACAACATCTTGATTTCTCATAAAGTCACTAGCTTCCATTTGCTCCAGTCTAATTCTGAAGGAATAATTCTCCTCACTGAGCTTTTGAGATTCTTTTTCCATCTGGCAAATTCGGGTTTTTAAGGCATTCTTCTCCTCATTGCCTTTTTGAGCCTCTTTTGCCATTTGAGTTAGTCTATTTTTTAAGGTGTTATTTTCCTTAGTCAGGCTGTTGTCTCTCATTTCATACTCTTCTCACATCTTTCTCATTTCTCTTCCCAATTTTCCCCCCACTTCTCTTTTTCTGCTTCTTAAGATCTTCTATGGCCTGTTGCCATCTCGTATTTTCATTTGGGGCTTTTGGTGCAGGATTTCTGATCCCACAGTCCTCCTCTTGTTCCATGCTTTGATCCTTTTGCCCCCAAAATAGGAGTCTAATGATGCATTTTTCTGTTTATTTTGTTTCCTTTGCCCAGGCATGTTGCCACTCAATTACTTGACTTTTGGGCTTGTTGCCACAGTAGGACTCTGCCACCAGCCAGGGGAATTTCTGTCCCAAATGTTGGGGTTTTCTCAACTTCTGGAGGTATTAGTTGGGTGGCCTCTGTGAAGCCTCCACACCCTCTGGCAAGCTGGTCACACACCCCAAGACCTCCAGCCCAGACTGCAATACAGATCCAAGAAGGGTAAAGCAAGAGCGATTACCCCCCCAGACTACTCACCGCATCCCCCTACAGTTCACAGGCCAGGAGCTGAAGCTGCAATGTGGCAATGTGGTGGAAGCTCTGGCAATGTGGCACAATCTGTGCCAGCTCCTCAGTGGCTTCTTGCCCCCAGAGGAAGAGGCTGATGCAATCTCCCAACCAGTCCCAAAGTCCATAGGGCACTGACATCTCATTTTGTCCTAGGCATCTATGTGTTGATAATTCTGGAAACGCCAAGGCTCCTGGTGTTCTGGGGTCCCCCCACCTGGCTTCTGGTCCGGCCACCCTGGGGCTAAAACCTCTGCCTCACATGCTCCTGGGCTCGGCTCCCAGAGATCTGTGCTGGCTGCTCCCTGCAGGGCTGCCAGGCTGTCCTCAGTGGGAGGTTAGCTTCTCTGTGTCATTTTGTGGGTTCTGGAACTCCAGAGGTTGTTCAGTGTCCCCTTTTTACATAATTTTGAAGTGGTGTGGGCTGGAACACCGTGGAAGTGCTGTTTCTACTCTGCCATCTTGACTCTGTCCCTGTCCTTATTTCTTAAAATATCTTTTGTTTACATATTACTTTCATTTTCAAATACTTTTCTTTCCTTTTCTTGACTTTGGGAGCTATGCCTTATTTAAAAAGCAAAGAAATAATGAAAAACCAGATGATCAAATGCAACAAACCCAACAATTGTCTGCCAACATATGCAATATTTAATATCCATAGTCCCTCATCTCTGCAAAGAAAGGAGGCAGGTGAATTTTTTCTTCAGAACTAAGCTCCAACCTTTATAGTCATTGTAACTGCACTTTATTTGGTTTCTTTGTCTATTTCTTTTGGTTGCTTTTCCCATCTATACTACAAATGTTGTTATGTGTAGTGTTCTGATTAGATTTGTTTTACTGTACATTAATTCATGTGAATTCACATGTTCCCTCAATTTTTCACATGTTATTTTTTTTATAGCACAATAAACAAAACATCTGTGATTTCTTATAGCACAGTAATATTCTGTCACTTTCATGTACCTATACTTGTATATCCATTCCTTAATCAGCAGGATCTAGTTTGTTTGCTATCACATTAAGTTCTGCTAAGAATATTTTCCTATATTTTGTTCTGTTTTTGGCCTTCCTGGTGTGTATACCTAGTAGTGAGCTTTTTGGGTCAGAGGAAATAAAATTTACTTACTTTATAAAGCATAATTCCAAATTGTTTTCCAGAATGGTTAGATCAGTTCACACCTAAAGCAAGAACATATCTGAATGTATGTCTTTCCACAGTCTCTCAAACATTAACTATTACTACCATTTGTTATCTTGGACTTTTAGCTCAGTGTGAGAAGAAACATCAAGTTGTTTTGATTTAAATTGCTCTATATCATTAGTAAATTGGAGCAATCTTTTTGTGGTTGTTGAATCAGCCTGGAGGCATTTCAGATTTAGAATTGGCTCAAATGAGATGAGTTTCATGCTCCAAATATGCTGATATCTTTACTAAGTCTATAGGAACTTTGTCCATTAAGTTTACATGATGAAAGTAGAATACAGTGGCATCAAGTTGAATACAGTGAAAATGTTCTAAGAAGAAAAAAAAAGTTGAATACAGTGGCAGCAAGCCATGGTTGCCCATTCCATTCTTAGTTATACCCTTAGACTGATGGCAGAAGCTTATATTTAAATGAGGGCCATGTCAAGTCAGGAAAGTAATGATGCTTTTACTAATTTTATTCAGCAATACTGGGTTCTAGTTCAGCCCCTTTGGATGATTGTCAAAATTTGGTGTTGTGGGCTAGAATATTAGTGAAAGTGAACTGGTTTGACAACCCCCACAATTACAAACCAATTAATACTTCAGTGAACCAAAACAATTTAAAACAAACTAGGGAAAATGACTACTTACCCATGGAGTATTAGTTCTTGTTATTATATAGTTTCTGTTAGTTACATATGTATTTTGGGTAGTAAACCTTTATCAGATATATTTTATGGAAAGACTTACTTTTTATCTTACAAATATACTTCTCCCTCAAATTTCCTATCTACAAACTGGCCCTGAAGATGACCATTTCTTCTTACCCATCTTCAAAAACTTTTTAATTGCTCTATCCAGTGCTGTTAGCTATCATTCTATAACTCTCCTCCCTTTTGCAGATAAATTTCTTGAGAAGGCTTCAATAGGCACCTCTACTTTCTTTTCTGTCATTCTCTTCTTAATTGTTTGCAGCCTAGATTCCTACCTAATCATTCAACCAATATTTCTCTTTCCAAAGTTACAGATAATCTCTTAATTGCTAAATCCAATGACTATTACTCAACCTTTACTCGTACTTTCTCTGCTGGCTTTGACATTCTTAGTCACTTTCTTCTCCTCCATAATGTCTTCATCTACTCCCTGTATAGACAACCATGGGTATCCCTAAAGGTTCTTTGTCTTTGTTCTTTGTCTTTGACCTTCTTCTCTTTTCCTTCTATACAATTTTCATTTGATAATTTTATCAACTCCCATGGTCTCAGTTATCATTTCTAAGCAAACTTTCAGAATGTACTTGTAGTCTTGCGTCTCCAGCTGCTTATTTGATGTTTTAATCTAATGTCCTATAACATCTCAAACTAAACTCTTCCAAAAGTATATCAATGATCTTTTCTCTAAAACCTTCCTTTCCTTTAAATTTCCCTATTACTGTTGATAGTATCATCATCTTTCTAGTCATCTAGCTATGTTATCTTAGATATTATCCTAGACTCATAATTCTGCCCTCTGCCCACCCTTAGCCCTCCAATCAATCTCTTGCCAAGGCCTGTCATTTCTTCATTCATCCACTTATATATGCCCCCTGCTCTTGTCTGGCATTGCTGCTACCATAAGACAACTCTTAGTCTTCTATCACCTGGGCTGTTGCAATATCCTTCTGGTTGATTTCTCTGACTTAAGTATCTCTTTAGTCCAAGGTGTCCTTCACTCAGCTATAAAATTGTTTCCCCTAAAATGCAAGTCTTTCCATATCACCTTCTACTCAATAAATTTAATTGGCTCCAGTGTCTCAAGGATTAAATAAAAAAATGCACTGTTAGCTTTTGAAGCTTTTTGTATCTTGGTGTCTTCATTTCCTCTTACTCTTCTTATCCTTTACTCCCCTCCATGTATATAGTAACCTGTGATCTGGTGACACTGACCTTGATTTTCTTTGTATAGAACATCCTGTCTCCTGTGAGCATTTTCATTGGCTGTCCCTCATGCCTAGAATACTCTCCTTTCTAATGCATACTTCATAACTTCCCTGTCTTTCTTTAAATCTCAGCAAAAATTCCACTTTCTGCAAGAAGCCCCTTGGAGTCCTCCTTAATCATTGATATTGTACTCAATTCACTTTACTTTAATAAATATTTACTAAGTGCCTACTATGTGGCAGGCACTATGCTAACTAATCACTAGAGATACAAAAAAAGAGCTAAAAGACAATGCAAGGAGCTTACAATCTAATATTCAATTTGTCCTGTATATAGATTGTTTGTACATAGTTGTTCACATGATGTTTCCTTCTTAGCTTTAAGCTCCTTGAAAGCATTTACCAAGTTTTCTCTTTCTTTGTATTCCCTGTACTTATTACAGTGCTTTGCAAATAGTAGGCACTGAAATGTGAGCTGTCTGACTAGAATCAATTCTTTTGATTATTAGAAAGTATCACAAAGGCATCTAAGTTCACTAATATTAAATCTATGTATTGCAATAACAAATGCTATAGTTCACGTCATCTTGGTGCAGCAGACACCTTGCTAATCTTCCTATTTATAATGAATTTTGGATATAATTTTATGATAAAAATAACAGCAAGAAATATAGCCAAATAAAATTAATACTTGTCATTCTTATAAATTTTATTAACTCTACTATTTGAATTCTTTTAAAAGGGATTTATTTTCTTCTTTTTCTACTACTGCTCCTACTGATACTAGTGCTTGCTTTAGATCATCCTTGCTTTAGATCATCCTATGTATGTGGTTTGAAAAAAATTGAAAACAGATTCTTATCTTTTTCACTGAGTATCTAATAATATTTTTTGTTAATACCTGTCTTGTGCAGACCATATGAATTCTATTGAAGCTGAGCTAGGAGCAAGCAAGGCTATTGATTATAAAAACATCAAACTGGAGGTGGAGCCAAGATGGCAGAGTAAAAGCAGGAATTTCCCTCAGCTCACACCCCAACAACCCCCAATACTTGTAAAAAATGACTCTAAACAATTAGAGCTACAGAACCCACAAAATGACAGAGTGAAATACATGTCCAAATGAAGTCATCCTGGCAAGCAGAAAGGAAAGGTCTATTGCACTGGGCTGGGAGAGGATTGTAGTTTTCTGTGGGCCATGCTGGCACACACCAATAACACGGACCTGCCAGAGCAGACCTCAGGAGACTGAATCACTGGTAGTTATGGTGATTTCCAGACTTCTCAACCCATGAATACCAAAGAGAAAGTAAAATGTCAGTGGGGAAACTCTGTTGGAAGTGGGTGACAGAAGGTTGAGGTCCGGCCCCTGTCCCTGAGTGGCAGAGGTGGTAACGACTGCAGCCACTGCAGCAATGACAGCAGGGGTCCAATTCCAGGGCTCCATGCCCACAGATAGTGGGAGGACCAAATGGCTGACCAGAGGACAATTACAGAAATATCTTTGCTGGTGCTGAGGCAGGATTCTCTTGCTTTCCCCTGCTTGGATCTGAGTCTTAGGCTTGGGTGGTCATGGGGTGAGAATGAGTGCTGGCTTGGCAGAGCTTGTGCTGGCTGTGGAGAGGCAGTCCTCCTCACAGTTCTGAGGCAGGTGCTTAGAAGAGGCTCTGACAACTGTTACTGAAAACCCCAGAAATTTGGGACACAATAGTCTCTACTTTGGAAGCAGAGTTCTACTGTGGCAAAAAGTTCTTAACCTAGTGTCCAATAATTGTTTGAAAGTTTTTTAGAATTATATTTCAAGAACTATATTTTGATATAATTGATTTTTTAATATTATACATTCTATTTTGTGCATTAAAATGTAATTCTGATGGTCGGTTCATAGATTTCAGTAGACAGTCTGAAGGGTCCATGGGACAAAAGACCTCCACCTCCCCATCTCCACTGAGGAAACAAGAAAATAAAAATTTCCTGTTACAAACATGTTTAGGAAAATAAATCCCTGTATTTGCCATGTCCAAAAATGTGTATAAATCTACATTATAAACTCAATACCTATTTAATAGGAGGAGACTACCGTGTTATGAGTCCTCTGGAATCCTGTTTGATCCTTATGTAGATAAGTGTTCTTAGAGTAGATTAAAGACTTAGGTTGTCTTTACAAAATTATTGTTATATAAATTGCTCTCTGGGTTCTGCTCGCTTGACTCTGCATCAGTTCTCATAAGTCTTTTAAGGTTTCTCTGAAACTATTGCCTTCATCATTTCTCATAGTACAATAGTATTTTACCACATTTATATATGAAAATTTGTTCAATCATTCTCCAGTTGATGGACACTCACTCGATTTACATTTTTTGCTACCACAAAAGACTTTTTTATTACAGATATTTTTGTACAATCAGATCCTATTCTCTCTTCCCTTGATTGTTCTGGAGTATTGATCAAATAATTAAAAAGCTGTGTCAAAGGGTATATTAAGTTTGGTATCTTCTATATTTGAAATTTGTTTTCTTGAATGACTGGACCAGTTCATAGCTCCACCAATAATACATTAATCTACCTGTTTTTCCATAGCCTCTCCAGTATTTGTCATTTTCTTTTGTTTCACCTTTGCCAATCTGATGGATATGAGGTGATTACTTAAGAGTTATTTGAATTTTCATTTCTCTAATTATTAGTAATTAACCTCTAGGTGGCACAGTGGGTAGAGTGCCAGGCCTGGAATCAGGAAGACATTTTCCTGAGTTCAAATTTTGCCTTGGATAGTTACTAGCTAAATGACTCTGGGCAAGTCACTTAACCCTCTTTGTCTCAGTTACTCATCTGTAAAATGAGCTGGAGGAAGAAATGAAAAACCACTCCAGTGGTTTTTGGTAGGGCCAAGGAAACCCCAAATAAGGTCAAGAAGAGTTGGACACAACTGAAAAACAACTGAAGAAATCATTAGTAATTTAGAGCATTTGAAAAATATGGCTATTGATACTTCAGATTTCTTCTCTGAAAATTGCTTATTCATAGTTTTTGATTATCTACAAGGCAATGATTCTTATTTTTACTATTGAATCACGTACATAATACCTCTTCCCCCCCAATATTAAGCTTAAATATGCCTTCTTTCAACTTCTACTTATTGCTATTAATTTTGGTCTCTGGGTCTAAATAGGACAAATCTAATTCCTATCCCACATGAGAGACCTTCAGTGCTCTATTATATTAATAACCAATTTGTGATCCCTCCTTCTTCCTCTTCCTCTTGTTAAGATCTCACTCCTGAAAAGGCCAGGCAGTCTCCCAAGGGCATGACCAAGTAATGTGATCACTACTAGCCTTCAATATATCTGCTCATTAACTAGTTTGGGATTGGCCCTACCCAAAATGGAACCCAGGCTTTTATTTACTCTGTAAACAGGACCCAGTTTGAGTTAGCATCCTCCCCAGGGAGTGTGAACCTTTTCCTTCCTTTCTTTATTAATGTTGTGACCTGATCTACAAAGGAGAGGACAAACCAGGCAAACCTGATTGAGATCACTTATGGTTTTCTGGTTAACATTGTTAGAAACTCTTATTCTTTAGGAGTCAGAGAAGGGCCTGACTGACCACATCTGAGGGCCAGCCCTGCTTTCCTGGTCCCAAAGATGGGAGGGAGCTGAGAACTCAACTTACCTCCTCATTAAAATATTCACCCATCAGAATTGCCAGGAGATTTCCCAATGATATACTGTTAGGACAATCAGCAGGATGACATACCTAGGTATAAAAGACACAGACCAGTCTTCCCTCTGGGTATTTGGTACAAATGGAGGTATGTATTGACATGTACTTTATTAATAGATTGCATGCTCTACCAGTAAATGACATTATGTTCTGAGAAATGGCCTCATATTATTTATTGCTTACATTTCCCCTGCAGATATGTGAGCTTTATCCAGGCATAATATTCTAAGTATTTTCAACTGATCCTCCTACATCATGGATTATGGACACTTCACCATTTTGGTTACCATCCTCTGAATTTTCTCAGGTTTATCAATATCCATCTTAAAATGTGGTAATGTCAATGAAATATAATATGTCCAAAAATAGTCTGAACCAAAAGAGTACAGGGACACAATTATATCTTAATTCCTGAAAGCTGGTAGTCTTAGAAGACTCCTAAATCAGAGTATTTTGTTTATGTTAGCTAGAAAACTTGCTAGAATTTTGTTACATGTCAGGTTAGTCTTTTTATCCCCTTGACTAGTACATCTTGATAGAATGGATCACTGTACATTTAAGAACACATGTATGCCATGCATTTTTACTCTATATCTGAAATAGCTCATTTAGTTTAGCTTTAAATTTATGAACTTACTAATATGTGTTACATTACTTTGTCAATTATGTGTGAGAAAGAAAAAAATTGTAATTATAACCAGAATGATATCTAGTTTAAAAAAGATGAATCTTGACATACTTAGCAAGGGCAATAAATAGTACTTTATCCCATCATTACTAATATAAAGTGTCCATAACTACACTACACTTAATTTGACAGCTTATAAAGTGCCTATCAGGCTTTCACCCTGTCTACCAGCTTGTAGCATTTTTATATTACCTCAAATTTGCTGCATTTTCACACAAATGACTCTATAATTGCTGCATAAATTAACATTTTAAGCTCAACCTTCAATTCAAATAGCTTCTAAACACCATTTATATTCAGGATGACATCTAATACACATCACAAACAAAATATTGCTTGAGGCTACAAAATGCCCATCCATTTATAGATATAAATTCATCTTCTCTCCAGAAATCAGAAAATCATCAATGTTTAATCCTGGTTCTTCTTGAAGATATTACTGGGTTTATACAATAGATGTATTTTCCAAAGGATATTATCATCAAAAACATTGATTGGAGGGGAGCCATCTCCCCTTCTCATTTCATTAACTTCTTTAGTTCAATCCTTTCATCATTGAAAGCTTTTGGCTCTTTGAAGAGAAACTAGATTACTGTAATTAGTTGGTGGTAATGCATTTCACTCATGAAAGTAAGCCACATTGGCATCAATCTGAATCAAAATGGTAGGTCAGATTATGCTCTGATGACTCCCCTTTCCAAAAGAAATGCCACATTAGCCCAGAAAAACCCACCACATTTTATTCAGATAAGCATAAAGGTTCAGTTAAAATCCCATTTATTTACTTATTTTTAGTGTAAAAAGTTCAAGGAGGTAGAGATCAGAAACACATTTAGATTCTGTTAATTTGAAAACATAGAGTTTCAGTTCCCTCAAGTTTTCATTGCCAAGATATCTTAAAACTTGCATCAAAAGTAAGCTACTTCTCGCTGAGGTGAGAAGGGTCTATATATATGGTCTACTATATTTTTGCAGTTGTGGTATGCAGTTTCTTTCATAAGAAAGAATCAATCAATTAAGCAATTTTCAATGAATTTTTAAAGTAGCTTCTATGTGCAAGGAACTGGGGAGGCAAAGAGAAAAATGAAATAAATCATAGTCTTTTACGATATAATAATTAAGTGCTGGTTGTTGACTAATGCCCTGGGTATTTCATTGTTTGGCCAAACTCTTACAGCTAAGAAATATCATGGGTGGGATTTGAACCCAAGTCTTCCTGACTTCCATTCCAACATTTTATCACCTACCTCACATTATATCTGAAAGGTGATAAAGAAATAGCAGAATATTCTTTTTAAGATACACTGATGGCTAACTCAGTATTTTTGTATTATTCTTTGCATGAATCTTATGTCAAGGTTATTTTTTTAAATTGGTTTTATTTAAACTTTATTACATTTCCATATTGGGAGAATGATTTTCCCTGGAAGAAGCAATAGTCAATCAGTAGGTTAAAGAATATTCCAAGTTCCCGGAGAATGATTGTAATATTTGTAACAATAATGCAATATTCATAATGTCCATGGTAACTATAAATATGCTGGTGTAGTTGTGAATCACAACATGTAACAGGCTCTCCACATGGAGGGCAAGAGTCAAAGCATTTATTCAAATCCAGAAAGCCAAGTCCCAAAACCAATAAGTCAAAATCATTATAGCAGCCACAAAGTTGGTACATATAATTAATGCAGTGAACACCCACATTCCCAAGCCTTCAAAACAAAACAGGCTCCCTCAGGCAAAGATCCTCATCTCCTCCCTCATGGTAGCTGCTCAGCCTCTACCCTGTTTGCTCCCAGAAGTTCCTGCTCCCAGCAGTTCTTGTTTCTGGCAGTTCTCAGCAGAAGTCCTCAGTAGAAGTTCTGGCTGGCCCTCAGAAGTTCTGCCACCACAAGTTCTGTTCTCAAAATCTCTTCCCTCTCTGACCTGGGCCTCTCCTTATATGTGGTATTAACTACTCCCTGCCCCACCCCTTCCTGCTACTTCAGCAAGTTCATCCCACTGTGGGATTCACTCGTTCTGGATCTTAATACTTGATACAATTATGTACTTGAAACTAAGTGTTAAGTACCTGTTAGCTTGCCAGTACTAGGGGCATGGAAGATCTTCAAATCCCATTACAATATTGTATGATTTAACTAAAGGGAAAAGACCCATACAATCCAAATGATGATTGCCTATGCAGTGGGTGGAGAGATCAAGTAGAGTGTTCCCGAAAAGCATGCTCTATGACTTGTCTGTGAAGTGATGATCATACATCATTGGAAGGGACAGAAAAGTCTTGGTGAAATCGAACATACAAAGTTAGAGGAGAGAAGATAAAGAAGAGATACTAGAAGTGAGGGACTGTTTAAAGGTACATTTGGCTTGGGAATTTTGAATAGAATGATCACTTTTCAACCTTCTATTAAACTTGGGATAAGCAAAAGAAAGTTCAGAATTTGTTTTGCATTTTTGATGTTTTTTTTTATTTTTGCCAGAGGGAAAGAAATAATGAATATTTGTCATTTAAAGCCCCTCGAAAATGTCACATAATAGTACCTTTCCAAGCTTATTTTATATTACAATCAAATTTATCTTCATGCTTTTCCTCATATAGTCAAGTGATAGTACACTATGCCTAGAATGTACTTTTTTCGCTCCTCTTAGAATCTGGAGATTCTTTATGAATCAGATCAAGCATTAACTTCCAAATATAATCTCCCTTGATCCACCTAGCTGCTAGCATGATAGAACTGTGAGCCTATAGTCAGGAAGACCCGAGTTCAAATCCAACTTCAGATACTAGCTATGTGACCTTAGACAAACCACAACTTCTGCCTGCCTCAGTTTCCTCAAATATAAAATGAGGATAATAATAGCAGCTACCTCACAGCATTGTTGTGAAGTTCAAATGAGAGGTTTTTTTTTTTTTTAATGTCTGGTAAAGTTCTAGACACAAACTAGGTATTTAATAAATGTTTGCTTCCTTTCTTCCTACTATTCCTTTCCCCCAAATTATAAACTTTTATCTGTTTTGTTTGTGGCCACAAATGTACATGCTCTCTATCCTGACTGAATGTAAACTTGAGGTCAGGGAGCATTTAATTTTTGTCTTCTGACCCAAATGCCTATCATAGTGCCTGGCTTATTAATATGTGTTTAACAAATGATTGTAATTGATTGGGCAAGAAGATAAAAGAATATAAAGAGAATCTATGATTAATGATGGAAAGCAAAGGACGGAAAATAATTATTCTCCTCTATGTATATATTTACATATACATTTGATTTAAGTTTTGAAATTACCCAGTAAGGTGATTAGGAGAGATTTTTTTATTACCCATATTTTATAGGGGAAAAATGAGGCACAGGATAGTTAAATAGTCAAGTTTACTTCCAACTAAATGGTAGAGCCAGGTCTCGAGCCTAGGTCATTTCATTCCTAATCTTTTGCCCTTTCCACAGCACTAAGAAAAGAAGACAACTAAATTTTTAAATAGAAAAACAAAGAGATAAAAAGAAAACAGTGAGCCCTGGTCTAATGGAAATGGAAATACATTTTAGAAGTGAGTGAAAGAGGCTTAGATTTTCACCAGAAAGTGAAAGGAGTACAGTGCAGCGGCAAGAAAAGCTTTGGGACAGCGAGCCAATTAGAGAGGATTAGAAATCCTTCTTAGAAGAAAAATAAGAAAGAAAGCAGAGCCTGTTGAGGATTAGATAAAAGATTTGGCTTTGATGATGAGGTGGGTAAGTAGACTGGAGATGGAGAGGAATAGAAATAAAAGAAATCCTGAAGATTCTTCAAGGTTAACAGCATAGCTACTGATATATCCTCTGAAGAAGGCTTGAAATTTTGGGGGGAGGGAGAGAGCAGAGAAAGGCCAATTGTAGATTTTATATAAATTTACATATATATATATATACACACACATATGTATATATGTAGTGCATATACGAGAGTATTCCATTTGATTTGCTAAAATATGCACATATATGTACATGGACATATATATGTATATATATATGATTCATTTCTAACTATATACTTCTGCTTTTCCCTTTAAATTGGTTAATATTAACTTTAAATATTCTATGTTGAGCAAAATGCAGAAATACTGTTACTCCATATTTTTAAATGTCAGTAGCTATGATTAAAATCATAAAACTAAATTGATCTGACAGTTTATTCTGTAAGATTCACAGTTTCCTGGCTTAATTCTCTAGCATGATGGATATTCGTTTAGTTTTTATGTGATTGAGTGAGTTTCTTTTAACTAAATGGAAAACTTATTTTCCTATGTTTTTCTAAATAATTGTTTTTTTGCTTTAAATTTTCAGAAGTTAGGGAAAGTTGCATCAAAATCTTCTGCTTGAAGTATTAGAGAAGAAGGATGCTTTGATGTGAACTCTGTCATTTTATTTGTCCAATTTATTCTCTTTGTTTCTCCATTTTTGGAAAATTGATTGCTAGTCCCTGTTATTCTCTACAGATTCTGCCTCCATTGTCCTAAATCAGCAAAAGTATTTAAATTGAACTATTTAACAGTTCAGATGATGATTTTTTTTATAAGAGGGTCATTTCTAATAATAAAGGAACCAATTCATCACATAATGCTTACCTATGTAAATGAAATTACATAGATTTTGAGCATAAAATAATTTTAATCACTGGGTGAATTTATGTTTAATTAAAGAAATACACTTACAATCCAATTCAAACAATTATTGCCCTGTTTTGCCTTCATTCAGAGAATACAACTCATGTAAGGATCCATTTAAAAAAAGACAACAATATCTTATAGAGTGAAATTTAGTGTAAATGATCCCTCTATATCTCTCAATGTAATGCATGGAAATTTGTTAATTTGGACTCATTATTTTGGGTGTCACTAATTTGTAATCTGATTATTACACTAAAATTAGTTGGAAGAACATATTTGTATTATCGATAAAGCAGCTCCCGATCACTAATCAAAGTTGATTGAGATGGTAAGGGAAATATTTACTTGAATGTATAAAGACATATGACTATGTAATAAATGTTTGCTGCTTTCTATCATGTAATGAAAGAAGAGTTCAGCACTTCTTAGTCTGGTGTTTTGATAATGACATAACATTCTTATGTATTCCATTTTAGTACCGTTGCCCTAGGTTCAAAAGTTTCTGTTGATGATCATCTAGTCATAGCTATAATTCATGAGCCAATATAAATGTGTTTACTTTGACAAGTAAGTCAAGGGACACTTTAATTTAAATGTGAGATATTCAATCAAATTTAGGAAAAATATCAAGATTTCTGCATGCATAAATGGATATATTTTCCCATATGTTATCATGCAACACAGCAGCTCACTCTAGTGGAGAGGACATATATACAAATAAGAGGTAAGCAGAAGATACTGTTAGAAGTCATATATGCATGATATATAAAAGACTATTGATAATGTATCTAGGATACACAGGTAGAAAATATATATGACCAAGGAATAAGTATATATAATACACACACACAAACACACACACACATATTCTCTCCATCTCTATCTCCAAATCTATTTTTTCTTCTACATCTACATCTATATTTGTGCCTATAGACAGAGAGATAGAAAGGTCAACTCTCTTATATATATAGTTGACCTTTATATATCTATAAATACATATATTTATGTCTATATAGATATAAACATGCATATATACAGGTATATGCACATATATGTATAGTTGTATATAATATTCATAAACATGTATATATGTACACACAAACATACATATATGTAGTAGCTTTGGATGGTACTTTACCCCTCTTCTCAAATTTCATATAGTTAATCCATCATGTTGACTTAAAATTGTTAGTGCCCACTACCTATTATCCTGGATATTTCCAGGCCCCCCCCCTTTCGTGCGATAATTCTGTATCTAATTTCCAAAAATTAGAAAAGCTTAGTAACAAACCTACTCTATAAATCATTCTTCAAAGCAATACTTATGGAAGATTAAGCCTCACTTACTTTCTCACTTATGAACTCCCTGAAGATGACAGTGAACAATTCAGAAGAAAAACCCTCTATAGATCCCACAGTGAGAACAAATATGAATTCTGATTGTTATAACATTCCATGTCTGTGCCAGTAGTTATTATCACTGCAATGGAATCATTTACCATCAAATGGGAACATTTGCAAGCCAATCAAAAGCACTGGGAGGTATGGAAAGAAGATAAATTTAATGTTTTTATACAGTGTTAACTCAGGATTCTCATTATTATTTTGAAGTAGTTCTATCACTTGAGAAGATAATACATCCCCCCCTACAAAAAGATATCCATTGTGTTTCTTGTATACTAATAATGGATTAAAAAAAAAACAAAACAAAACAACAAAACAAGCAGTACCCTGAAGCCTCAGCAAGGATTACAAGATATGTTGTATACTTCATGAGTTAGAACTAATGCCATTTTTAAAAAGTTCTTGAACTTTATTTACCTCAGATGGTTCAATTTAGTAGTTTTCCCTCATTCTTTGTATTGGACTATAGTTATTAGTTTAGTTGTTAAGTAGCTATAATACATAGTTATACATAGTCACCATCTAGGAATAGTGACTAACATTTTTATATTTTATAATACTTTAAGGTTTCCAAAATACTTTGCATTTGTTAATTAACTTTTACTTCATAAAAGCATGAGAAATAGATGCTATTATTGTTTCCATTTTAGAGATGAGGAAATGGAGGCAGATAGAGGTTAAGTGCCTTACCCATGGTCATGATATCAATCCTTTGCACTTTCCAAGGTCCTCCTTAGTTGCGCGAGAATGGCTTAATGGAAAAAAGCACTGAGTCTGACATCAATAAGCCCCACTTAGGTAGTGACATAACCATATGATAATTGGTTAAGTCTCTTCAATTTCCCATTTCTTAGGTCCACTAGTCTTAAAGTGGGAAATGAATTAGTATCTGAGGCAGGGTCCAAACTGAGGTCTTCCTGACTTCTGGTGCAACATCCTATCCTTTGCCATACAACTACCAATATTATAGAGTTTAAAGACACACCATTTGAAAGATATATGACTGGATATGGAGATTGACCAATCATATGACCAAACAGTGATATACAGTAATCTGTAGGCAGCTTATATAGTCTGTTTGCATACAGATAAAGTGAAAAGATCTCAAGGAAGTCCCCCTCCCCACCAACCCAGGTTCCCCTTGCAGTTTGGGTACACTTGCTATAGATATTTCAGAAGAGTTTATGGACAAAAGTCACAGAGGTTTAGAGAACAAAAATGATTGGGTTGTTTTCTGTAGCACTGAAAGGTATATCGACATTAGTAAGATCATAGAAAAATGGAAGAGTCAAATATGAAGGGTTGGCATATACTGAAATACAAAAACTATTGCAGTACCATTTTGGGACCTGATCAGTTTTGATTTTACTGACTCTACCTTCAGCAAACTTAATCTGCTTACAATGCCATCTTTTTTTTCTGTGGATACACTTACTTTGAAGCAAGTCATCATTTTCTCTGTATTTTTAGATTTGCTATGTACACCTATTTTCATTTTTGGCAAAGGTGCACTTTTTAAAAAAAATGATACAGAATCAGAAAGAGTAAGGCTTTCTGGAATAGTGTGAGAAAGGAATGAAGTTACAAAGGAGAAAAAATGAGAATTTGGAGAATTGAATAAAACTTGAGAAAAAACAATAGTGAAGAAATCTTCTGAAATAGAACTAAAAGAAACCTTAGATTTCAGTTAGTCCATTAACAAAATTTTATTAAATGCTGACTGTGTGCCAGACATTGTAATGACCAATGAGGATACAAAAAATGATGAAGAACAGTCTTTGATCAGATCATGCACCCATTTAGACTTGATTTTGGTAAATGGTGTTAGATAATGGTCTATGCCCAGTTTCTACCATACTATATTCCAGTTTTCCCAGCAACTTTTGTCAAATAGTGCATTCTTATCCCAAAAACTGGGGTCTTGGGGTTTATCAAACAATAGATTACTGTACTCATTGACTGCTGAATCTCGTGTGCCCAATCTATGTCATTGATCCACTACTATATTCCTCAGCCAGTACCAAGTAGTTTTGATGACTGCTGCTGTATAATACAGATTAAAATCTGGTGTAGCTAGTCTACCTTCCCTAGCATTTTTTTTTCATTAATTCCCTTGGTATTCTAGACTGTTCTTCCAAATAAAATTTGTTACTATTTTGTCTAACTCTATAAAGTAGTTTTTTTTAGTAAATTGATTGGTACAGCACTAAATACATAATTTAGTTTGTGTAAAATTGTCATTTTTATTATATTAGCTTGACCCAGCCATGAGCAATTGATATTTTCCAATTAGTTAGATCTGACTTTATTTGTGTGAGAAGTGTTTTGTAATTGTGATCATATAGGTCCTGGGTTTGTTTTGGCAGGTACATTCCCAAATATTTTCTAATGTCTACAGTAACTTTAAATGGGATTTCTCTTTCTATCTCTTGCTGTTGAATTTCATTAGAGATATACAGGAATGCCAAGGATTTATGTGGGTTTATTTTATATCCTGCAACTTTGCCAAATTTATTTATTGTCACAAGTAATTTTTACTTGATTCTCTAGGTATATCATCATATGATCTGCAAAGAGTGATAGCTTGGTCTCTTCTTTCTCTAATTAGATTCTTTTCATTTCTTTTTCTTCTCTAATTGCTACTGCTAACGTTTCTAGTACCAGATTGAATAAGAGGGGTGATAGTGGACACCCTTGTTTCACTCCTGATTTTATTAGAAATGCTTCTAGTTTATCCCCATTGGATATAATACTTGCTGAGTTAAGGAAGGCTCCATTTATTCTTATATTTTCTAGTGTTTTTAATAGGAATAGATGTTGTACTTTGTCAAAAGCCTTTTCTGTATCTATTGAGATAATCATGTGGTTTCTGCTAGCTTTACTGTTGATATGATCAATTATCTGCCCCACCTTTCTTGATGTTGCCACCACTCTGTTTCAAGCCCTAATCACCTTATTCTTGGATTATTGCAATAGTCTACTGGTGATTATTCCTGCCTTAAGTCTCTAGACTGTCATCTATCGTTCATTTATTTGTCCAAGTTAATTTTTTTTAAAGCAATTGGGGTTAAGTAACTTGCCCAAGGTTACACGGCTAGTCATTATTTCTGCGTGGGTGCTCATTTTCTGAGGCCGGATCTGATCTCGGGTCACCCCAACTCCGAGGCCGGCGCTCTTACTCACTGCGCCACCTAGCCGCCCCTTTAGGGCAGTTGGGGTTAAGTAACTTGCCCAAGGTTACACGGCTAGGTTTTTGTTTGTATGGATTAAGTGTCGGAGGCCGGCTCCGAACTCAGGTCCTTCTGACTCCAGGGCCGGTGTTCTATTCACTGCGCCACCTAGCCGCCCCCAAGTTAATTTTTTTAAGCACAGATCTGACTGTGTCACTCCCTAACCCCCTACTAAATAAACTCTAGTGGATCTCAAATACCTCCAAGATCAAATATACAATTCTCTATATAGTGTCCAAAGTTCTTCATGACCTGGCCTCATCCTACCTTATCAGTCTTCTTAAACTTTATTCCCAGACACATACTCTGTTCTTATGACACTGGTCTCATTGTTCCTCACCCAAGATATCCCATCTCCTGACTCTAGGTATTTTTACTGGGTGCCCTTCATACCTGCAACTCTCTCCTCTTCTTTGCCTGTTGGTATTGCTGACTTGCTTTAAGTACCTACAAAATTCCTCTTTTCAGAAGAAAGCCTTTTCAGGGGACAGAGCCAAGATGGAAGAGTAAAAGAAAGAACCTGTTTGTGCTCCTGTTCCAACCACCTCCAATACCTTAAAATATGACTCTAAACAAATTTTATAGCTACAGAACCCACAAAGCTACAGAAAGAAACAAATCTCCCACTGAAGGCAGCCTGGCAGGCTGATAGGAAGGGTCTATCACATTGGACTAGGGGCTGAGAGGTCACGTTTGAGCCACACAGGCCCAGACCCAGGACAGGCCAAACCAGTGGCACAGACTGGCCAGAGAAGACTTCAGGAGGGTGAATCACCAGCAGCTGTGGCAGTTTGCAGACTTCTCAACCCATAAATGACAAAGAGAAAGTAAAAGGTCAGTAGAGAACTCTGTTGGAACTGTGTGACAGAAGAGTGTGGTGCAGCCCCTTCCCTCTGGAGTGAAAGGTGGCAGGTGGTGCCTTGGCAATGGCTGTAGCAACTGCCACGTGGCTGCTTGAGCCCCTGGCCTGCAGATCATATGGTGACCAAGCGGACATTCAGAGGACATTCAGAGGGTGATCACTCTTGCTTTTACCTGCTTGGATCTGGGTTACAGTCTTGAGTGGTGGTCCTGGGGTGAGAAACACCAGTGTGCCAGAGCTTCTGGTGTCTGTAGATAGGGTGCCCTCCTCATAGTTCTGGCAACTGTGAAAACCCCAAATTGCAACTTCTCAGCCCCTAGTCCAATGTGATAGACCCTTCCTGTCAGCCTGCCAGGCTGGCTTCAGTGGGATATTTGTTTCTTTTTGTCACTTTGTGGGTTCTGTAGCTATAAAATTTGTTTAGAGTCATATTTTAAGATATTGGAGGTGGTTGGAACAGGAGCACAACCAAGTTCCTGCGTTTACTCCATCATCTTGGCTTTTTCCAACCTCCTTCCTTTTAAAAATTATTTTCTTATTTGGACCATTGTCTCCTATATTAGGTTCTGAGCTTCTGTAAAGCAGGGGGCTATTCTTTGCTTTTCTTTTTATCCCCAGTGCTAAACATGGAGCCTGCCACATATTAGGCACTTAATGTTTGTTGACTTTCTGGTGTAAAAATGTTTCATTATTTACAAGGTTTTTAAAATGTCCAACATCAACTTTGAAAATGCTATTTTATATTTGAAACGGTTGTCAAGAACATATACTAGGCTTATATGACTCCCAGAGAAACATATCACAATTTATTACATCCAAATAGATTTCTTAGGAGTATTAATTTTAGCCAGCTCAGAGAAATGAAATTGCAGTAGCAGAGTTTTTTCCTTGTAGAACTGAAACTCCCATAGACAAATGAAGCTGCTTACTTGACCAAGCAGTAAGAAGAATTGGAAATCAAGAAAGATAATATATGTCAGTGAGTACACTTATCCAGTAGGAGTCAACTTTTCTGTAGCCTGAGGAATTTCCAAAGAAAGGGAAAAAAGTAAAAAGGATTATAGTCAGACTGAGGATATAAGCCCAAAAGAAAATAGCTGAATTCTTTTACATCGAAGAAGAAAGATTTGTCCACCCTAAGCATTTCAGATGCCATGCTCATTATTTATTCTAGGTTTTACATTTTAAAAATAACACACAAATTGTGCCTTTTAAATTATTTTCAAGCTATATTCATTTATTGTGGAGGATAAAGAGTCCAAATAATAGTAGTTAACCCATTTGAAAGATTGATTTTTATTAAAATCTTTTTTATACCATGTTTCTGTCTGTATGTTTCTCCTTTCCACTCCTGAGTCATTCCTTATAATAAAGATTGAAATACAAAGTGGAGAAAAAGCAGTTTAGTAAAAAAGAACAATATTTCTACAGTGTCTGAAAACAATATGCAATATTTCACAGCTGCCTGTCTTCATTTATGGGAGCAGTGTCCATTTTCTCAACTCTTCTTTAGGGCAGAGTTTGCTTATTATAATTATCAAGTGTCAAATAATTCTACCCTGCCAAAAATGAGTTTAGAAAATATTATAAAAAATTATTGCAAAGACTGTAATAACAGATTCTGGTTCTAGTGATACAGGGTCAAGTAGTCTGCTTTGATCTAGATCTGGCATTTCCACCTCTAATCTTATTCAGCACCTTTTTGTCTCCTTGCCAAATCAGGTGGAAGGGAGAGAGAGGATCCTGGGTCCTTCCCTCTAGCCTCTTCTAGATGGCCTAAACTAATCAAGTTCAGTGTGCATAGGGTAATGTAGAGCATGATAAGCCTAACTTGCTAATTGTGGGAAGACTTTATGGCATTGTTTGAACCTAGCATTGTAAGGGAATTGAGGGGATTAGGATAACAAGTGGTTAATTGTGGGAATTGAGTGAACCATATTTCCTTTGTCTTGTGACTCAATTCTGGACCTAGCTTACTTTCTGTTCAATTATGTGTTCAGTCCAACTTCTCTCTTATTAAAAAAAAATTAATTGTAGGAATTGGGAGAAAACCTTATTGTATTGTTTGAAGCTAGCTCTGCATGACTGGGGATCTAGACTATCTCTACTTGCTGCTTAGAGATGCTCAACTAAGGACCTGGATCATGCAGACCAGAAATCCAGTCCTATCTAAAGATAGATTCAAGGAGTTTTCTCACAGTTATACATTTCAAGCAACCCATATGTCTCTTCTGAAAACTGGCCCCATACTGATCAATCACTTATTGTTTCCATGTTCCTCTAATTGTTTATGGATACTTTAGGGAGTGAGGCAAATCTTTTTTTTTTTTTTTCTGAATCCAGGGAATTGTACCTCTTTGTTTTCCCCTTCCCACCTTGGAAAGTCCCTAATCTTTCTTCTAACTAGGACTCAAATTACCTAATTCTGTATTATTTCCTTTTTAATTAATATACAGTATTTGGTTAATTGTTTTAATGTATAAAAAGTCTTTTTCCCGCCATATTCAGGGTCCAGGCTTAAGCGCAGGAGATGTCTGGTCCTGGTTTGTTGAGCAGTTGGCATGCATTTCTTAATAAATAAATATGCTTAGAAAATTGAACCTTTATTTCCTCAGTCATTTCATCTTTCATCTGCCACACCTGCATGGCTGAGAAACCAGACTTTTTGCTCAGAGACCAGATTTGTTTAATGCTTAACTCAGGACTTAGGTTATGCTGACCTGAAACCTTTTGGATCTGAAGATTAATGTAAGTTATTTTTTTTTCTGCTATACATTTCAATGTGTCTTTTTTAGAAACTGCCTTGATGTTGGCCAATCAGCAATTGTTTCCTTGTTCTTTTTCCCCCACCTTATGTAATGTGTAACTTACAGACACAAGGGGTGACAAACTCACCTCTTTTTTGCTTTCCCCTCTGCAGAATGTCTTAGTAAACTTCTAAATTATTTCAGTTTTGAGTTTTGTTCTCTGCCACATTATTTAGTTAGCATCTAGTGTGAGACATGCCCCTGTTCCTCTCCAGCCCCTACTGAACAGGACACATTGAAACACATTTAAAATGTAGGAATAATTTGCCAGTCATTCCTGAGGAGCTGGGCCTGAGTTGGCTCTTGTTCCAAGTCAATTAAGGATAGTTGGGACTGCCATAATTTAGTTTCCATCCCCCAATTCACTCCTGGACAGTAAGTAAAAGCAGGACTCCCAGATGTCCTACTCAATCCCATACCCAGGAACTTGGCAGCAGGATATGAGCTCTCATTACCCACCCCGTGTGACAAGATGAGATTTCCCTGTTGGCATTCTAGTCCAGTTCCTACCTCTGAAAACCCTGCCCCAGACTCTTCCTATTAATCATACCATAGGGAAAATACAAACTTCCCCTTAACCCTAAAATGGCTCTAGACCACATGGAGACCATATTACCTGCTTCTATTTTGGATCAGTGAAATGAATAGTAAGTCAAAGAAAATCTGCAAGCCAATTAAAAACAAAACAAAAACCTTGCAATGCTAAAGACCTAAAAAGAGAAAATTCTGCCAAAGTTTAAACAAAAGGGCTATGATGGAAGAAGTGATGGTGAAAAAATTATTGTATATAAGCACATTAAATGAATTAAAGCAAGACTATAAAACTATCTCAAAAAGCACAAAAAGATATTAAAATAACAACCAGGGAAACTGCCAAACAATATACAAGGTCTAAAAATATCTTTCACTGCTGCAGGCAGCTCTCTGAGACTTTAAGTTACAGAGGAGTTGAGGATTTGCTTTGACAGTGTGAGTTTTCCCACAGGTGCTTCCCCAACATGGATGAAATCACACATCTAGTCAAAAAAATATTTAAATACAATTTGACATTCATATAGACAAGAACAAATGGTATATTTTTGACAGTATAAAAAAGGCAAAATTAAAGTTTGAACAACATTGATATGATGAATAACACAATACTTATATCAAGGAAGCAGATTGAAATTAGCTCTCCACATTACTGGAAAATGGGGTGGGGTCTTAAAGGAGCCCTAATTCTTGGCTCATATATTTCACAGTTACATATGACACACTAGCAGGGCTCTTTACCAGATTCCTCTTGGGCATAAACTTGGCTGTACCTTTCTTAACAGAAGTCATTGCTTATCTATTATCAAAAGTGGAAAACACCATGGACTCTTCCAAATTTAGGCAGATTAAACATTTCCGTACTTTATCCAAAGCATTCACAACTTGTATCAAAAATAAATCTACAAAAGCTTATAAGAAAACTGAGGAGCATCAGATGAAGAATAATACAGGTATGACAAAAATACCAGATGTGTAGCGAGCATCTTATTATTGATTCAGTAATTATTAAGCAACATGCCCCCAAATACATTAATATTTATGCTCTTTGATTAGTATCAGAAAGCTTCTGACTCAGATACCTGTGGTTTGTTTATATACTGTAAATAGAAATATACTACAAAGGCTAGAATATCTGAAATCCACATGGAAAACTGGCTTGATTTTAAAAATTCAACATAATAACAATGTCTAGAACAACAGATTAAAACATGAAATCTTTCAGGGATAAGATATAAGCCCACTATAATTTTTCCTAGCCACAAGTCTATTATTATCTTTCCTATATGGAACTTAATACATTGATCAAAGATAGTCAATGAAAGCTGAGTATATGTAGATACCACATTAAACCCATAACTGAAGGTTATGCCTAGAAATATCTTTCCCAGGAAAGACACATTAAGCAACAAAGGAGGAGACTGTGGCTAAATATCATCTCTCTCTCTCTCTCTTTCTCTCTCTCTCTTTGTCTCTGTCTCTGTCTCTCTCTGTCTCTGTCTCTCTGTCTGTCTGTCTCTCTCCATCTCCATCCCTCCCTTCCTCCCTCCCCCATCTGTGTGTTTGTATATATACACATACATATATGTATATATACATATATATATGCACACACCCATACAGACACATACATACACAAATCATGAATTTAAGACTACAGAATCCCAGTCTTAATGTACACTTTCATAATTAAAATGGATCAACAGGTTTGGAATGACTCCTTCAAAGCCGCCATACAACATTAACAAATCACAGGGACTGCTATTATAAAGCATCTATAAAAACATGGATTTTTTTTCACGATTTTCACGATTTTTCACGATAAGAGAAAATTTTTGGATATATTTTGAACACATGACAAAAAAGTAAAAGAAGTTACAGAAATATTTTAATAACAAAGAGACATTGTTTCATTGAGCAATATTAAAAACTGATAAATACCACTCAATGACAAATGTAATGAAAAGTAGTTTACTTCTAGGTCAGGGGTTCTTAACCTCCAAATGATCTGTGGATAGATTTCATGTGAACTTGGATAGGAAAAAAATTAGATCTTTATTTTGACCAAATTATAACTGAAATTTAGCACTTTCTTCAATTATTTAAAAAATATCATTCTGAGAAGGAGTCTGTAGACTTCACAAATCTGCCAAAAAGGTTCCTGGCACAAAAGATTATGAAACACCCCCTGCTTTAGATGGAGTATTAGAAGTAGCTAAGAACTAAGTGAAGAGTCACATGGTCCTTCATCTGCATAAATCAATCAAAGAACACATCCACAAAGAAACATCAACCAAATGTTTGGGTCATGTGGATGTGTTTGTGGAAAGGGGTTTATGTTGGATATTCAGCATTAGGCCACTGGCACCAGAAATTATGGAAGACCCATCTTTAAGGAGTCCAGACAGTGACCAATGTAGATTGTGTAAGAAAATGCTAGAAAATGTGCTACCCATCAATTAGCACTATGAAAATATAGTCTCTACTGAATATTTATCAAGATTTGGCAATGGTGGCTCAAATTATAAACCAGATCTTTAGTATCTTTCAGAAAATGACAGATAACAAATTCCTGTACTATAAATACAGAAGTGAATACCTGGAGAATTCAACCAATAAATTATATTAGAACCAGGACACTGTTACAGATCAAACTGTTGCTTATAATCTACTGGACATAGCATTAAACCATAAAAACTTAAAATCAATGATTTTTAATCAGTGTTGCACTACTAAATAGGCATAAACATGAAGCTGCTTGGGGAAAATATAAAATTAAAAGGCTAATTCAAGCAAACATCAATAACCCCAATAAAGTACCATCTATTTCAGAAAGGTGAGTAACAACAAGCACTAATTTACTGAGACAGGAAGACTATAAGAGGCTCAGTCATTCAGTCAAGAAAACCTGGTTTTAAGTCTGGCTTTCTGCTCCATGGGCAAGTCATTTAAACTCTCAATGCTATCTGTAACTTTTTAAGACTACAAATTACAGATAGCACTAATCTACTTTGGTTCAGGAAGTTTCTACAATGTAAGTTTCCTTATTTGCTGCTTTGAATTCACAAATAAAATAATGGAACTCAAAAGTTCCTTTTGGTCTACTCTCTTTCCTAACTCCATGAGTCTGTGATTAAAGAACTGGTAGTGTAGTCTTTAAATCTAGGTAAATGTTCCTCAAATGTCAATATTTTCAATGATTTCCTAAGTGTAATTCTCACTATACATTTTCTTAAAGCAAAAAAAAAAATGTCTCCCCTTCCCTGAGTTGTAACATATCTTCTCTTGCCAAGAGGGAAAATAATGGCAATATGAAAAAAAATAACTTCTTTATGGGTGAGGGAACAGATGCCAGCCAAGAATTCCCTGCAGTGCCACATCAAGTAGCAGTCATGCTGGGAGAAATTTCATTTTCTGGAATCATGAGTCAGCCAGTCAATGACGGAACAAGTTCCAGGCTGAGAATGATATTAGATTGTCTGGAAGTGACAATCTAAATGGGTCAAGTCCAGTTACTGCTGACTATAATAGTACCTGTCTTGCCACTGGGGTATCTGGGGAATAGTTCCATTTAAAGAAATGGGAAAACTAAATTGAAGGAAAATGACTTTGTCCTTGCTCCATGCTTTATTCACACTGTCAATTTAAGAGCTACACATTTCTATCTTTCAGGACAGACAGTATCCTAGTGTGTCAGATTCATCTTTGCCTCTGCTTGTTGGGATGGGGAAAGGTGGTGATGGGGGGAATAATAAGCTGTGACACTGTATGTGGGTATAGTAACTAAGGGTTTATGGTAGAGGTCTAAGTGCTCCCTTTGCACAGGAGCAGAAGCACCCAACTGGTATTTGTTCTTTCTTAGATCTGCTTGGTGAATAGTTCTAACAGTAGGTTTGATCCAGAGTAGGGAAGTCTGTACTTTTCTCTAATTTTTTGCTCAAGGGTTGCAGCAGGCTCCTTAAGAGCCTGCTATATAGCAAACCAAACCGAGATAACTTCAAACAGAGAAGGTAAAAATGGTATCAAGTCAAAAAGCAGCATGCCCCAAGTGATTTCACACAGCTGCACAACTATGTTGGGAAAAATACCCAACCACTTTCTGACAGGACAACTTGGAATTCTACAACCATGGAAAGTGAGATTTGTTTTATTTTGTTTTTCAATATATAAAATGAAGATGCAAAATCAGTAGTGAATAAAAATACAGAAAAAAAAAACACAAGAAATTAAGAGAATAAGGAAGAAGAGAAAAAGTAAAAGGAGAGAAAGAAAGAAAAAGAAAAAGGAGGGAAGAAAGGAAGAAAATGGAAAGGATGGAAAGGATGGGGAGGGAACAAAGGGTATGTAAAAGGAAAGAAAGGAAGAAAGGAAGGAAAGAGGGATGGAATGAAGAAAGTAAGAAAAAAGGAAAGGAAATTTTGGAATTCACAGGAAAAAAAAAGCTTTATCAAGAAGTTGAGATCTCTAGAAAGTGAAATACTGGTCTTTTCTCCTATTTCAGTGTTCTAGGACTATGATACTGACAAATATCTCTGAGAAAAGAAGAATAATATATTGTGGAATACTGGTATTTAAGTATCAACTTATTTCTAGCATATTTAAAGGGATGTGCACTAGCATTCATAGAATCACAAGTTTAGAGCTAGAAAGGACCTCAGAAGGATTTGGTTTAATCTCATCATTTTTCAGACAAGGAAATTGAGGCTCAGTATTAAGTGACTTGTCTAGGGGTCACACTGGTAGTAAACATCAGCAGTGGGATGTGAACACAGGTTCTCTGACTCAAAAACTTGTGCTTTTTCCACTGAATCACTTTATGTCCTTTTTTTTTTTTTGTGGTGCCATATGTTGGGTAATGGTATACTTACTTCCTGGAGTACCCACCTGGAAATTCATTTCAATCAACAAATCAGAAGTCTATTACCAACTTCACACTTGCAAGCAAAGATGTAACAAAATTGCAGAACATTTTATGGATGGAAAGGAAGTTAGAAGCATTGTGTAAGAACTCCCTAGCCTCAGCAATCCCACAGTGAAAATTTCTTAGCATTGCAATTCCAAAATGAAAGTCTTGTGCTAGGCTTTTGGAAATTTGTCTGGATTCTTCTCTCTGCTACAGTTTCAGGCTGCTCTTTGGAGTTCTCTTCCTGTACTATATGAGAGGCTTTTCTTCAACATCTTTTTTTTAGAACCTGTCTCTGATGCTGTCAGATATTAGTACAGGAAGGAAGGCACACAATAGACTAGCACTAATCCTCTATGTAGCAATGAAGTTTTGCATGCATTTGTCCATCTTTCTCACATCACCTAAGGGTGATGAAAAAGGAATTGTGGGAGAAGATTGTTCTTCAGCTGAAACACTGAACCAAGTCAAACTGAATCTACCACACAGTGGCACATTTAATAAATTTTTATTGACTGAGGAAATGGAATCAAACATTCTTGTGTGTGTGTGTGTGTGTGTGTGTGTGTGTGTGTGTGTGTTTATAAAAAAGAGAACATTCAACACAAATTACTAAGTATTTGTATTTTTAAAAATTCTTCCAATGTAATTTGGTCTGCTATAATTTTCTAAAATTCGATTTTTAAATTACAGCCCGTAGACTTCATCCATATCTTTGAGGGAATCATATGCAGAGGATTTTACATATGAGTATCACCTTGAGAAATCAAAATTTTATTTTGTTAATGTACCTATTAAGTTAAAAGGAGTTTCATAAATAATCCTTGCTTACTTGATTTATCTCCTGTGCTATACTCTCTCCCTTCAGGCAAACACTGTATAGCATATGTGTATATGTATACTATCTTCAGTCTCTCGCTACCTACTTCCTACTATCCTGTTACTTACAAATATGCCCATGACTCCCCAGTCCTAAAAACAAATAAAATCTCTTTATCCTATTTTCCTGAATAGCTGTCATCAATTATTCTCCTCTCCTTTTTGGTTAAACTGTTTGCAGAAGCCATCTATACTTGCTGCTTCCACTTTCTTCTCATTATCTTTTAAACTCTCTTATCTGGCTTCTAACTTATTCTATTGAAATTTCTCTCTCCAAATTTACCAATGATCTCTCTTCCTAAAAAGAATATCCTTGATATCTTTTTTTTAAACTTTGTCAGAGTGTCTACCTGTATCACTCCTTCTCCCCTGAGTCATCTCATATAATAAATAATGTTTTAGGGAAAAATAAGACTAAGAAGAGAAATAGAGAAGCAAAATTCATCAACATGTATATTAAATCTCAATATGTTTATAATGTAGCATACTTGTAGACCTCCAACCTTTACAAAGTGGTGGAGTGCGACTGTTTTCTCATATTCTTCCTTGAGGTCAGGCTTATTCTTTGTAATTGGGCAAAATTCAATTTCAATTGCTTTGTAGCTGTTCTTCCCATTGAAATTGTTATAGTGATTACACACACACACACACACACACACACACACATTTGTATTGATTCTCACTTCACTGTATCAGATCATGCGAGATTTTCCATGCTTAGTACATACCATATTAATAATTTGATTTACTATTAATGATTAAATGATTAATATTAATAAATATTAATTTATTATTTAATGGCATTTATACACCACAATTTGTTAAGCCATTCCCTAATCACCAATGGGTATCCATCTTGCTTCGAGTTCCCTCCTACCACAAAAGTTCTACTATAACCATTTTATACAATGATTTTCTTTTTATTCATTAACTTCTTATGCCTAGCAATGGAATATCTATGTCAAACAGTATAGATATTTAAGTCACTTTATTTTTAAAATTCCAAATTGCTTTTATAAATGGTCATATTGATTTAAAACTCCACTAGCAATGAGCCAATGTGCCTTTCTTCCCATAAGTACTCTAACATTGACTAGTCCCATCTTTTAGCCTCTTTTGTAATTCACAGAATGTGAAGTCAAACCTCAGGGTTTTTATTTGCATTTCTCTTATTATTAGTGACTTGAAATATTCTTTCTTATGGTTATTAATAGTTTCCAAATCTTTTATGAATTGTTTGATCACACACTTTAGCTACTTATTTATTAGGGTATGTAGTTTTGTAAACTATACATACATCTATGTTGAACTCTATTTTTGTATCTGTGTCCATATCTATAAGTAGCATGTGTATGTTTATCTATAAATATATATCAGATCAATAGATTGATAGATAGATGGAAATAGTTGTGTAGATCTAATAGTTATGTATCTCAGATACCAAACCCCTACTAAGAAAACAAAGATTTCCTCCCCCTTCAACCAGTTCCTTTCTCAATGTAGATGCATTCATTTTCTTCTAGCAGAAGCTAATTTTTCTCTTGTAATCAAATTATGTATCAAAATAAAATTATGTATCAAATTTTATATTTTTCCCCTTGTCTTGTTTGGTTAAGAATATATTTCCTACCCATATCTGTGAAAGGAATATTACCATCCTTTTATTATTATTATTAGGAATATTAATATTCATGAAATTACTATAATTACATTAATTATGGGGAGGGAACAGATTAAAGTAGGGTAAAAAAAGGATGATTAGATTCATGGGAATGGGAGGATAAGAGAAGGATCCTTGGGGGGGATAAGTTAAGTAAGTAATTAAGTAATAGAAGTTGAAGGTAGTGGGTAGAAGAAAATAGAGGAGTCAGGAAGGCGAGGAAATGAGAAATATGCCCAAACAAAAACAAAGATCAGGAGTAGAATTTCTTAGGGAAAGTATAGGATAAGTGGGTCAAAGAAAAAAAATATTAAAACAATAACTTCATTAAAGAAAATGACAATATTTAAACAACATATCAAAATCTTTGGAATGCTGCTAAAGCAGTACTTAGGGAAATTTTATATCTTTGAATACATACATAAATAACATAGTACTGTGGCCAGCGCAGTTGGTGGGCTAGCGAGTGGTGAGAATAATGAGATGGGGCTTTAATGAATAGTCTGTTTATTATAGGACCATTTCATATAAAGCCAATGATGCAAGGGGCTCACAGAGATTATATGCCCCCCAACAGAAGGTCTATGTGACCCAAAATAATGTAGACACCCCAAAAGAATGCAAACAATGTATAATGACTCAATGTATAATGACAATGTCTGTGACTCAAAAGAATATAGACAATGTATAAGGACCCTCCCTTGATCTTTTTTACTATTTACCCTTGCTTAAGGTTACTTATTTATTAGGGTAATATCATAGGACCATATCTGGAAGCATAAAGAACAACAAAAAAAGATTTCATGGCCTTTTGCTTACCTGCCCTGTAACTTTACAGGTAACTGTATAGGGCAGGGGAATGTTCCTTTAGTGGGGCAAAGAGACCCCAAAAGTTCTCTATATCCAAACAAGGTTATATGTCCTCCTGCTTATCTGCCTTGTAACCTTTTAGGATAATAATATAGGGGGGGAACATTTCATTAGTGAAGCTGGGGAACTCCTGAAAGTTCTCTACAAAATAGAAAAAGAGCAGATAAATAAATTGGGCATGCTACTTAAAAACACCCAGAAAAAGAATAAATTAAAAATCCTCAATTAAATAACAAATTGGAAATCCTGAACATCAAAGGAGAGATTAATGAAATTGAAAGTAAGAAAACCATTGAAATAATAAGGGAAGAAGTTGGTTTATGAAAAAAAAGAAAGGTAAAACATTGGCTAATTTGATTAAGAAAAGAAAGAAGAAAACCAAATTACCAGTATAAAAATAAAAGGGGCAAATTTATTCATAATGAAGAAGAAATTAAAGCAATTATTAGTAGCTATTTTGCTCAATTATATGCTAATAAATCTGATAATCTAAGTGAAATGGATGAATATTTACAAAAATATAAAATTCATAGGTAAACAAATGAGGAAATAGAAAACTTATTTCCATGTTAGAAAAATAAATTGAACAAGACATCAGGTAGCTGCCTAAGGAAAAATCCCCAAGATCAGATGGATTCACCAGTGATTTTTAACAAATATTCAAAGAACAATTAATTCCAATTCTATATAATGTACTTCAAAAATAGGCAAAGAAGGAATCCTACCAATTTATTTATTTATTTATTTTTCCCAAATGCTTTATTAACTTCTGGTTTACATCATACATTTCAATCAAATTTAGACTTACAATTGTTCCCCCATTTTTCTCCCACCCACCACCTCAGAATAGCAGCCCCACAGGATATCCTGTCATCCAATCTGCTCTCTCCCATATCTTTTCCCATACCTCCTTCGGCATTTCCATTAGAGCAAGGTGAATCTCTGTGCCCCAATGCCTACTCATCTTATCTCCCAGTTACATGCAAAATAGTATTAATAATAGTATTTATATATATTTGAAACATTTAATTTTAAAACTTTGAATCCCAGATCCATCCCTTCGTCCCTTGTCACCCACTCCTGCTGGGAAGATTAGCAATTCAGTATATGTTGTACATGTATGAACTATGCAAAATATTACCGTAGTAGATATATTGTAAAAGACTGACTATATTTCCCTCCCACCCATCCCACCCCCCACCTGGTCCATTCCCTAGTTTGATCCTGTCCCTCTTCAAAAGTGGGTGCCTCCAACCTCCTGTCCCCCCAGAATGCCCTCCCCTCCATCCTCCCCCCTCTCAGCCCCCTACCCCCTACTCTTCTGCAGGGTGAGATATCCCATTTAGTATGTATGTCATTTTCTTCCTGAGCCAAACTCAATGAGAATAGGTTTTGCCTTTTTGCCTTCCTGTTCTTCCCCTCCCCTGCAACTAGGTCCCCTTGCCTCTTCTACATGAGATAGTTTACCCCTGCCCCCATCTCTCCCCATCTCCTCTTGCCACATTCCTCTCTCACCTCTTAACTTCACCCCTTAAATATCATCCCTTCCCACCAAATTCAACCTGTGCCCTCTATCCATGTATACCTATAAACATATGCCCATATACCCTTCTTCAATTATTTTCATACTGAGAAAGGTTTCATCAGTCACAGTTATTGTTTTTCCATGTAGGAATGTAAATAGTTCAATTTTGATAAGTTTGTTTGGATTTCTTTTCCCTGTTTACCTTCTCAAGTATCTCTTGATTTTTGTGTCTGAATGTCAAATTTTCTATTCAACTCTGGTTTTTTCCTCAAGAATGCTTGAAAGTCCTCTATTCTACTGAATGACCATATTTTCCCCTGAAACAAGATAGTCAGTTTTGCTATGTAGGTAATTCTTAGTTTTAATCCCAGGTCCTTTGCCCTGCAGAATATCATATTCCATGCCCTTTGATCCCTCAATGTAGAAGCTGCCAGGTCCTGTGTTATTCTGATTGTGTTTCCACAATATTGAAATTGTTTCTTCCTCACACAACCCTCCCTCACTCAAATTAAAATCAAATGAAAATCATGTCATCATTTTCCTGATGGTCATGGTCCTCTTTGAAAATGAAGGACAGACACAACCTACACTATGACCAGGTGGGATTTACCTCAGGAATGCAGTAATACAGGACTAGTTCTATATTAAGAAAAGTATCAGGGGTGGCTCAGCAGCACAGTGATAGAATATTGGCCCTGGAATCAGGAGGACCTGAGCTCAAATTTGGCCTCACACAATTGACACTTACTAGTCCTGTGACCTTGGGCAAGTCAGTTAACCTGTATTGCTCTACCTTCTCCCTTCAAACAAAAAAAAAGCAAGAAAAAGAAGTATTAGCAAAATCGATCATGCCAATAACAAAAACAACAGAATTCATATGATTATCTCAATATATATGGAAAAACTTTTGACAAAATACAGTACTCATTCTTTTTAAAAACAGTAGAGAGCATAGGAATAAATAGAGCTTTCCTTAAAATATTATGTAGTATTAATCTAAGACCATCAGCAAGCATTATTTATAATGGGGATAAGTTAGAAGCCTTTCCAATAAGGTCAAAGGTGAAGTAAGCATGCCTGTTAGCACCATATATTAGTCAATATTTTATTAGAAATGCTAGCTATAGCAGTAAAAAGAAAAAAAAAGAAATTGAAGGAATTAGAATAGGCAATGGGAAATAAAACTTTCACTTTTTGCAGATATTATAGTATACTTAGATAATTCTAAATAATCAACTAAAAATCTAGTTGAACTAATTAACAACTTTTGCAAAATTGCAGGATATAAAATAAATCCACATAAACTAACAGCATTTCTATATATTACCAACAAAATCCAGCAGCAAGAGATAGAAAGAGAAATCTCATTTAAAATAACTATAGACAATATAAAGTACTTGGAAGTCTACCTGCCAAAAGAGACTCAGGAACTATATGAGCAGAAGTATAAAACATTTTTCACACAAATAAACCCAGAATTAGAAAAGAGAACAATTAAAACAATGATCTGGAACAATATTAATTACTCATAAATACCCCAAATCAGTATAATAAAGATGGCTATTCTTCCTAAATTAGTTTACAAACACAGTGCCAAATCAATCAAATGACCAAAAAGATTTCATAGAACTAGAAAAAATAATAACAAAATTCATCTAGTGAACAAAAAGCCAAGATTATCAAGGGGATTAATGGAAAAAAATGTGAAAGATGTTGGTCTAGCCAAAGCATATCTCAAACTGTATTTTGAAGTGATAATCATCAAAACAACTTGGTTTAAGATATTAAGAGAGATTGGTTAAGAGATAAGAGAAATTGATCAGTAGAATGGATTGGGTACACCCTATATAGTAGTAACAGAGCATAGTAATCTAACTTTTGCTAAACTTAATAGATTCTAGCTTTTGGGACAAAAACTCACTGGAAAACTAATTATTTTACACCACATACAAAAATAAGAACAAAATGTATACATGATTTAGACATTAACAGTAATACCATAAGCAATTTAGGGGGGCATGGATGATTTATTTGTCAGATCTATGGATAAGGGTTTTAAACACAGCATTATGGGATGTGAAATGTATAATTTTGATTACATTAAATTAATTTTGTGTGTACATAAAAATAATGCAGCCAAGCTCACAAGAAAATAAAAACTGGGTATTTTTTTAAATAAAGTTTCTCATATAAAATTCATTTCTGTAACATACAGAGAATTGATTCAAATTTATATGAATACAAGTCATTCCCCAATTGATAAATGGTCAAAGGATATAAGCAGGCAGTTTTCAGATGAAAAAATCAAAGCTATCTCTAGTCATATGAAAAAAAAATCATCCAAATTATTATTGATTAGAGAAATAAAAACAATACAATTCTGAGGCACTATCTAACACCTCTCAGATTTTGGCTAATATAACAGTATAAGTAAATGACATGTTGGAAGAGATGTGGGAAAATTGGGACACTGATGTACTGTTGGTGGATTTGTGATCTGATCCAACCATTCTGGAGAGCAATGGGTTTATGAAAATGTGCACATCCTTTGACTCAGCAATAGCATTACTAGGTTTTATTCTAAAGAGATAAAAAAAATAAAAAAAGGTAACTGACCTATGTATACAAAAATATTTATAGCAACTCTTTGTGTGATGGCAAACAATTAGAAATTGAGAGGATGCCCATCATTTGGGGAGTGGCTGAATAAATTGTGGCATATGATTGTGATGAAATATTATTATGCTCTAAAGAATTATGAGTGTGAAGGTTTTAGTAAATCCTGGAAAGACTTATATGAACTGATGATAATGAAGTGGGCAGATCCAGGAGGAGCTTACACATAGTATCAGCAGAATGATCAACTGAAAGATTCAGTTTTTCACAGCAATACATAGATCCAAGACAATTCTGACGGATTTATGTTGAAAAATGCAACCCACCTCCAGAGTAAGAACTGTTGGACTCTGAATACAAATCAAAGCATACTGTGTCTTACTTTGTTTTATTTTTTGTCTGTTTTCTTTTCCAACATGACTAACATGGAAAAATATTGTGTTGTTACTGTTTGTTGTGGAACAAGTATAACCTATATTAATCTGACTGCCTTCTCATTTTCAATTAGATAAGAGGGAAGAAGGGAGAAAATCTAATTCAAAATTTAAAAAAATAATGAAAATTGTTTATACATGTAATTCAAAATACTAAAAAATATTTTCACAGATGGGCTACGACTTCTTTTCTCTGTAAGTTTTCTGATTGTCTAAGGACCCTCACAAGTCTTAAATGAAAATATGTTCTGGAATATTATTGCTGTTAGGAGGGCTCTAAATTCTCACAAGTAATTTTTTTAATGAAAATTTACTGACTGTTAGCCACTATAGATATTAGCCCTTGGTTGACCTTCTTCCTTAAAGCATATTTATTAGAAAGAATACAGTTCTAAAATATTTTCTAATTTCATACAGTTCAATTAATTTCCATAAACCTGTATTAAATACCTATTTAAATTTGTTGTAATGTAAGCTAAATATATGAGCTATTGCAAAACACTGTTGGCATGGAGGGAAGGGTCAAAGGTTAGTTGACATTGTTCCTGACCTTATGGAGTTTATTTTCCAGTAGCAGGACACAGCAGGTACACACACACACACACACACACACACACACACACACACACACACACACACATATCCAGGTAGAAATCTTAGAAGATGTAACAGACCAAGGACATGTGAACTGTACTCTAAAGGATAGCATTTTTCTAAGTAATATGTGAGAAGAAATAAAAAGAAAATAAGGAATAAATAGCCATGCGTTTAAAAGTACAGAGATAAGAAGTTTGGGATTTATACTGAGGGAAAAGATTTAGAGTATGGAGTATTATTGAGGAGGGTATTAGAATGAGGCAAGATTGGACAGAAAGTTGTTACAGATTATGACATGCTTAGAGGCCAATACAGTTGTAGCAGCTTAGTTGCAAAAGTATTCTAGTCACAACAAAGACTTAAAATGAACGTTTACATGTGCCCTTCATTAATGAGTTCATATGTAATTTAGGTAGTAGGGCTAAAAATACACGTCCTTTGTTCTTTCTGAAAAATGATCAACCTCTTGTAAGAGGTATTTGTTCTTTCCAACTTTATAAGGAACAACATATTGAATTAATAACTAAAAGAATAATGAATTTAATATCTTTTAAAATATGTTTATTATTTATCTATTTTTACCATTCTATAAAAATTGATTTCTAAATGTCTGCCTCTCTCCTGTTCCTCCCCCACCCATGGTGAAAGCAACTAATCTTCTATAAATTATACATATGAAATAATGCAAAATATATTTCTTAGCCATATTGCAAAAAAAGCAAGAAAAATAAAATGAAATATTGTACTTTAATTTGTACTCAGTTCATATTTTAGCTCTCTGGAGGTGGATAGCATTTTTTTTTATCATGAGTCCCTTTAGAATTGTCTTGGATCATTGCATTTTTCAGAGCAGCTAAGTCATGCACAGTTGATTATCATTACAATATTGCTGTTATTGTATATAATGATATCCTCATTCTGCTCATTTCACTTTGCATCAGTTCACATAGGACTTCCAAGGTTTTTATGAAACCATTTTCCTTGTCATTTTTTTTTTTGTCTTTTTGGAGAGCAATTGGGGTTGACTTGCCCAAGGTCACATGGCTAGTAAGGGTGTCAAGTGTCTGAGGCTGGATTTGAATTCAGGTCCTCCTGACTCCAGGGCTTGGTGCTCTATTCAACCCCTGTCATTTCTTAAAGCACAATTGTGCTCCATAGCCATTAGATGCTGCAATTTGTTCAGCCATTCCCGAATTGATGAGTGTCCCCTCAATTTCCAGTTCTTTGTCATCAGAAAACAGCTACTATAAATATTATTGTACATTCACGTTCCTTTCCATTTTTTTATCTCTTTAGGATACAAGTTAGGTTTTTTCTGACGGCATATTTGACATTTTATTCTATGTTTTTTTTTATTCTTTTGACTTTGTTTTATTATTTCTAGTAGTATCATGAAGTCATTAAGTGACACTTAGTCAAGTTTATTTTATTTATTTATTTATTTGCTTTTTGGAGGGGGGGAGGTAGGGCAATTGGGGTTAAGTGACTTGCCCAAAGTCACATGGCTAGTTTTGTTTTAAGTGTCTAAGGCTGGGTTTCAACTCAGGTCCTCCTGACTCCAGGGCTGGTGCTCTATTCACTGTACCACCTAGCCACTCTGCCAAATATAATTTTTAAGGAATCATTTTCCTCAGTGAGCTTTTGTACTCCCTTTTCCATTTGGTCAATTCTGCTTTTTAAGGAGTTCTTTTCTTCAGTGAATTTTTATATATCCTCTCCCTTTTGATTCATTTGGTTTTTTAAGGTGTCATTTTCTTCAGTATTTTTTGTGTCCCTAATCAAGCTGTTACTTCTCTTTCATAATTTTTCTTGTGGCACTCATTCCCCACCCCTTCCATTTTTTTCTTTACCACTTTTATCTTTTTCTTAACTCCTACATGATTTTTTTGGGGGGGAGGCTTATGTCTGATTAGAATTTTTAAAAGGCTTTGCATGAAGCTGTTTTCACATTGTTTTCTTCTTCTGTGTTTGTGTCTAGGTCTTCCCTGCTACCATAGTAGTTTTTAATTGTCAAGTTCATTTTTTTTTGTTTTTTCTAATTTTCCCATCGTATTTCTTTCCTTTTTTTTTTTTTTTTTTTTTTTTAGCTCTGTGTATCTCTCATTTTTATAGTGTTTCCTGAAAGCAACATACCATTGAATTAAGTCTTTTCCCCCCACAGGTTAAGAAAGTTTTTAACATTCATTTTTACAATATTTTGAGTCCCAACCTTTTCTCCATCCTTCCCTGCCCTACTCTCTTCTAAAAATGGTAGGCAGTTTGATATAATTTACACATGTGCTATCATGCAAAAAATATTTCCATATTAGTCACAGGTGTGAAAGAAGAAACAGATCAAAAGAAAAAAATGGGAAAGAATGAAGGAAATTAAAAAAAGATTCAATATGCATTGAGTTCATCAGTTCTTTTTGGATGTGGATAGCATTTTTCTTCTTGAGTCCTTTGTACTTGTTTTAGATCATTAAGCTGCTGAGAAGAGTTGAGTCATTCATAATTGATTATAACAGGATGTTGCTGATACTGGGTACAATGTTTTCTTGGCTCTGCTCATTTCACTTTATGTCAGTTTGTAGAAGTCTTTCCAGGTTTTTGTCTTAAATCTACCTGTTCATTATTTCTTATTGCACCACAATATTCCAGTATCTCCATAAACCACAGCTTCTTCAGCCATTCCCCAATTGATGGGCTTCTGCTCAATTTCTAAAATGTTGCTACTACAAAAAGAGCTGCTGTAAATATTTTCATAGTGTAATTCCTCCCCCCTCCCTTTTTTTGATGCTCTGCTCTCCTATACCCTCAAGTTCTCATGTTCCTCTCTGCCTTGGAACTGGGATAAGAGCTCTTCTCACCTGCAACTGACCAGAAATGCTTCTCTGTACCCCAGACCTAAAACCTAGAACTGTATATGGCCAATAGAGTTGCCAATCGATATCAGGTTCACCTAATACCAGCAAAGGGTGCCCTCTAATCTCTTTCTGACAAGTTGTCCAACCCTGTTATTGTCTCTGGCTCAAGAAATCCCCAAGCTAATACTGCTGTCACAACCACCTCTCCTGTTGCTGGTAATGTTTTAGCGCACCCTCTGGGCTGGCCTTCACCTTGGCATCATAGACCTCTCCTGCCAGCCTCCTAAATTGTCTTATGCCAAAAAAATTAATCTGATCTTTTGTTGGCTTGTTGTTCCAACATTTGATCTGAGGCATAATTTTTAAGTTGTTTGGCAGGGAATGTTGAGAGTAACTCGGGTTACTGCTTTTCTTCCATTATCTCGACTCTTTCCCCCATGAATTTAATATTTAAACAAAAGATTATTGCATATATTTTGGGGGAAAAGTTGTTTCTAAACATTATATTATGATCAGGGAAGAAGGCCAGGTGATCTGTGAGAGCAGGGAAGTAGCCACTAATGCCAGGAACTGTGATGTGAACATCAGACTCCTACTTGAAGGCTATCTGTAGCAACACACACAAAAAAGATAGTTCTCAGAATTATGCATATTTTCTAAAACTGGTTCCTCTATCATTGTTGAAAAATATTGGATGGAATGTGAAAGAACCAGATGAGGTATCATCATAGCAGAGCCTTGTAGTTTTCAGGATTTTGGTTATCTCATTGTTGCTGTTAATTTTCCTTACTGGTTCCAAGAAAGGTTATATGCTTTGGGTTGTAATATAACCTCCCTGAGGATTTGGCAGTGGTATCTGTATCATGCCGTCAGTGATATCTTCTGAGCTCTTTTCTCTATTCTCAGGTAAGATAGAATCAGAGATTGTGGGAATCTAACAGGATGAGTTTTGGGGAAGTTGTTCCTAAGCAAAATTGGGAAGAAATCACAATTGATCCTGAAAACACCATTTTCAGTGTCTTCTTCTGTACAGCTGAGACAATAGGAGACTCATCAGAAAAACATGAGTTAATATCCCATCTCATATAAGTACTAGTTGTGTATCCAGTCAAGTAAACCTCTCTGAGACAATCAAAAGGAAGACTACCAAAATTTTTCTTCATCTTCTATCTTTAGTAACTCTATCTTTTCAAATAATTTAGAAGGAAGTAATTCTTCATAATCCTTATAACAAATTTCAGATTTAAAAATATCATGTTATTATAGTTGGTCCATTAGTTGTACACGAGCCATTGAGCACAAAATAGGGTCTTTCAAAATTTCGGTCTAAGTGTCCCCTTCTTTTCATAAGCATTTAAAGCATAATTTTTGAGATCTTTTTGGTTTCTTTTTAGTTAATACTTTTGGAGCTTGCGTTAAGTAAATTTCTAATGCCTTCAGGTTCTTCAATTTTTCATTTTTAGATTTAAGTAACTTTTTAATTTCTACTTTTAGTTTGTTTAATCTGGATGTACTTCTGGAGGTGATTTGTAAATTCTTTCTACTGGAATTTCATTTTCTATGTTAAGGAGTTCTGGGAATTTACCTTCTATTATTTCTTTCATTATGGTGTTTAGGTACTTTTTCCCCAGTCATGTTCTCTTGGGAGACCTGTGATCCTTACATTGTCTTTATGCATATTGTCTTTGGCTTCAATATGTTTTGCTCACAAAAAAGGCATATTTTCTTTTAAAGGTTTTTTTAAATTATCTTCTTACATGTTATCCTTTGCTTCTGTGTAATTTCATTTCTAGTCTATTGTTCTCTCTTTGGTACTTTTGGTGATGCTTGACATTTCATGTTCCAGCTTTTCTTTTCTGCTTATTATTTTTGTCATGGAGGTCATAAATTCTGCTCTTATAGTATTCATGTCTCTTTTAAACCACTCAATAACAGCATGTTCTGGTTCCATGTTCTCCTGAAATTCCACAGGGTTCTCTGTGTTTTTGAATGTTTTATTATATATTCTTTGTTTTTGAATATTTATTCATAGATGCCTGAACTAATTTACTAGATCTGGAGACCGTATTTCTTTTTTTTTTCTCTGTGTTTTCTTTTGATGTATCCATTTATGTTCAAGGCCTTTGGGTTTTCTTTTTCTTGAAATCTTTAGTAATTTCACCATTTTTTGCATCTTTTATTTTTGTTATCACTCACCTTCTGACTTCCCCCCTCTCTCTCCCTCTCAACCCTTGGGGGCTGTGTCTCAAAGCAGCACAGCTTCCTTCCATCTTGGGCAATTCATGTTTCCCTGGAGTAGAGCTTTGCCCTAATTGACTTTTGGGGCTCAAAGCTGGCCCCAGCTGGATGCTGTGTTCTTTCAGACTTTGTAGAAGGCTACACAGCCCTCCATGTGAATGGTGCCCAGTCCAAATGATTTATCTCATTCACTGTGTTTTTCAGTTTTCCGGCCCTAAGTGGCAGTTATGAGTTTTGCAGAGCTAGTGTGTCCTGTTTGCAGCCCCCTGCACACTTTTGCTCGTGAAGGGCTCTTTTCTTTTTTAAAAATTTTAAATAAATTTATTTATTTTTAGTTTTCAACATTCATCTCCACAACATATTGAGTTAATTTTTTTTTTCTCTTCCTGTCTTTTCCCTACCTCCCACCCCAGAAGAGCCAGCCTACTGATTACCCCTTCCCCTAATCTGTTCTATCATATCCTCCCCATTCACCCCCTAACTTTCTTTTTTTTTTTGGTCTTTAATAATTTGTTTGTTTACTTTGAGTTTACAAGATTCAGTTCCCCAGTTCTTTGAGTTTCAAATTTTCTCCCCCTCTTCCCCTTCCCCCCATCCCCATGACAGCATACAATCAGGTATAGGATCTGCAGATTCTTTCACATTAGACATTGGTCAGGTTATAAAGAAGGATTGTATTGGATGGAATGAACAATGGGAAAGAGGAAACCAAACCAAACCAAACAAGAAAAAGAAAGAAAGCAGGTAGTTTGCTTCAATCTGCATTCACACTGTTATTTCTGGTTCTTTCTCTGAATGTAGACCTCTCTCTCCATCATGAGTCTTTTGGAGTTTACTTGTAGCCCTGCATTTCTGAGAAGAGTCCAGTATATCAAAGTTGGTCATCACACATATGTTTTGTCTGTAATTGTGTACAATTTTTTCCTGATTCTGCTCTTCTCACTCAGCATGAGTTCGTATAAGCCTCTCCAGGTAAATATGAAGTCCATCTGCTCTTCGTTTCTTATGCACAATAGAATTCCCTTACATCATATACCACAACTTGTTTAACCATTCTACAATTGATGAGCATCCCTTAATTTCCAATACTTTGCCAAAACAAAAAGAGCTGCTATAAAATGTTTTGTACATATGGGCCTTCCTCCTGCTTCTATGATCTCTTTGGGATACAACCCTAGAAGTGGTATTGCTGGGTCAAAGGATATGAAGTTACTTATAGCCCTTGAAGGGCTCTTTTCAAACTGACTGTCAAGGCCAGAGCAAACTTCTACAGCTCACAACTGTGGTCTCCACAGTACTGGAAAAGGGCAGGAGGGGAGAGTGTATATGTGGTTTTATTTCAAGCCCGTATCATTTCCTTGAATCTACTTATGTAGCATTATTTGCCCTAGCATAGAAAGTGGAAGAGAAGTGTTGAGTGAGGTCAGGGTCGGTAATTATCAGTTGATGGGATTTTTTAAAAATAATCTTTAGGATTCTTGGTGTTCTAGACTATGGAGACAGCTGACATGGCTTTATCTTTGGCACACAACTTCTGTTTTGGAGAAATTTAAGAAATTGTAGGGATCAGACAAAATGTCTAGACCTCTTGTTGCTCATAGGACATAGAAATTAAAGTTATTTTTCATAGTGGTTCTGAATTTACATCAAATACAAGGGATCTTTAAATAATAAGTGCTTTCTTTATGAAATTTTTCATTGAAAATTTTGACTGTGACCACACACACACACACACACACACACACAAAACCAAAATATGCAGCTGTTACCTATAACCGGAAAGACAAGTATCTAATAATATTGTTATAGTCGAGTATTGGCATATAATGAAACTTTCATATCTTCAGTTCATTTCATATTTTAGCCATTTGCCTGCTTTGGTGATAAGAACCTTTGGACTGAAGCATTTCCAACAAATGAGTATTGGTATTTTTTAAAAATGCTTTATTAATTCTGTTTTACATCATTCATTTCCGCCAGATTTTGAGTTACAAATTTTCTCCCCATTTTTCCCCTACCCACCTCCCCAAAATAGCGGTCCCACAGAGTATCCCCTCCTCCAATCTGCTCTCTCCTGTGTCGTTCCCCACACCCCCTTTGACTTTTCCAGTAGGACATGGTGGATATTTGTGCTCCAGTGCCTGTATATCTTATTTCCCAATTACATGTAAAATAGTATTATTAATAATAATAATAAATATATATTTAAAATTTTGGGTTTGAAACTTCAAATTCCAGATTCATTCCCTTCCTCCCTTGTCACCCACCTTTACTAGGAAGATAAGCAATTGAATATAGGTTGTATATGTATAGCTAATGTAAAACATTAACATAGTAGGTATATTTTAGAAGACTGATTATATTTCCCTCCTTCCTATCCCATCTCCCACTTGTTCTATTCTCTACTTTCGTCCTGTCCATTTTCAAAAGTGGGTGCCTCCAACTTCCCTTCCCTCCAGCCTGTTCTCCCTTCCATCATCCCCCCTCTAGTCCCCTTTCACCCTACTCTCCTGTAGGGTGAGATACCCTATTTAGTATATATGTCATTCCCTCCCTGAGCCATTTTTAATGAGAATAAGGTTGACCCATTCCCTTATGCTTCTTGTTCTTCCCCTCCATTGTAACCATTTTCCTTTGCCTCTTCTATATGAGATAGTTCACCCCATTCTGTCTCTCCCCATCTCCTCTCATTATATTCCCCTCTCACCTCTTGATTTCACTTTTTAAGTATCATCCCTTCCTATTAAATTGGTCCTGTGCCTTCTTCCTAGGTATACCTGTAAACATATATAAACACATTCACATATGTATTCATATGCCCATATACCCTCTGATATATATATGTATATACATATATACATATATATATTTCTATTTCTATTCCCTTCAACTATTTTCATACCAAGAAAAGTTTCATCAGTTACAATTATAATTTTTCCATGTAGGAATATAAATAGTTCAAGTTTGATAAGTTCCTTATGATTTTTTCCCCTGTTTACCTTCTCATGCTTCTTGTATCTGAATGTCAAATTTTCTATTCAACTCTGTTTTTTTTCTTCAAGAATACTTAAAAGTCCTCTATTTCACTGAATGATCATATTTTCCCCTGAAACATGATACTCAGTTTTGCTGGGTAGGTGATTCTTGATTTTAATCCCAACTCCTTTGACCTCCAGAATATCATATTCCAGGTCTTTTGATCCCTCAGGGTAGAAGCTGCCAGATCCTAGTTATCCTGATTGTGTTCCCACAATATTCAAATTGTTTCTTCCTAGCTGCTTTTAATATTCTCTCCTTGATTTGGGAATTTTGGAACCTGGCTATAATATTCCTAGGAGGTTTTTTTTTTTTGTGATCTTTCTATTGACTTAGGAAACCACACATTTACATTGTATATGTTTTATTGTATTTTTAGTTATCTTATTAAATGTTTCCCCATTATATTTTTATTTGGGTCAGATCAACATTTCTTGAGTGTTTCAATGTGCATATCTGTGGTCTGTATTTGGTACCTCTGCTTCATTGTGTCATAAAGTAAACTCATTATAATAATTTTAAACTTATTTTTACTTTAGTTCTTCCTTTCCCAAATGCCTCATTTAAATACACTGTTGTTGGGATCTAACTTTCTTAATTTAAAACATTTAGATCATTTCCCCAGTGCTCAGGAATATTCTTGAGACAACAGATTTAATGTTATCTATCCATAGATAGATTATATGAGAAAAGGATGCATTATGGAAAGTCAATGGATGAACAATACTCATGGGACATAGCTGTCACATCTCTGATATTAAAATGAATAGGAAACCTACAGATCAAAGGTAGTGAAACAGCTCAGTTTAAAAAAGAAGATACTTTAGGAAAATATTTTGGGAAAAGACTTTTAGCTAAATATAAACAAAAGAGTTGGAAAACTTTGCAAAATAATTGTTAAGATTTTAGAGGACTTTAGAGATCATATAATTCTGTTCTTTCATCATATAAAAATAGTAAATTAAGAATATAAAAATACTACATTGTGTGTATTAGCAAAAATCAGAAAGCAAAAGGTTACAGAAGGATAAAATGTTCAAAGGATAATTATTATAAATTGGAAAATTTTGAGAATGAATAGAAAATTAAACATTCACAAATATGGAATATGTATTCAAACCCTCAATTAAATATCATTAATATTTCAGATTAAAAAAATCAATCAATATGTAAGCATCTCAAGATAATGAAATGAGTTCAAACAGCCATTATAAAAAAATGAGAATGGGCAATATCAAATTGAATTAAAACAAAAGGACAACTCAGATATAATGTAATTGGATGAGTAAGCTGCAGATTTTCCCAAGAGAAAAAAGCATTTCTGAGGATAAAAATCAAATCACACAAATCTAAATAACTTATCATTAATAGAAGTAGACTCCCCAAAGAGAGACTAGGAAGATGAAAAATTCATTTGCCAATGATACAGGAAAATAAAATATGAAAATTGCTAGGTGGGGTCTTTGATGTTATTTTAAAGTTAATGTCCTATGAATAAGAGCAAGAGAGATGCTCTTACCCATTATTGTTATGGTAATAGATATTTGGCAAAATTGGTAAGGAAATTCAAAACCACTACTCTATGCAGAATACATAGAAGTCAAGGCTCAAAGAACTTTGAGATAGTTTGGACATAAAAGTAAGAGGAACTAGATTAACTAAGGGATATTAGTAACAACAGAAAGTAAATCCTAGAGGCAAGTGAGTGAGCCTTCTCAATGGAAGAAAAAGGAAGAAATTTGGTGAATAAAATGGGAGTTCTTCATCACTATGGGCAGAAGATAGAAATAATGTTCACTGTAGGAGTTATCTGTTCTTTATTAAGCTCTTAATGCAAGTAATTGCTTTATTTCAACAAATACAAATGAATGTATCATTTATCCAAACAAAAAATGCCATAGTTCTAAAGGAAAAACTATGTTTATCTGTAGCTCCTTAAGAATTCTAAGTAGGGGTGAAGGTGAACTTTCAGGTTTACTCTCATCTCACTTATTCATTTTCTGTGAAAATTAAGCCAGCAGAGTACTCCAGCATGAAAACAGACTCCTTCAAAACCTTTCTGTTATGAAAACATAAACTGAATAAAATGCATCAAAGTTCTGTGAGAAAGAACACTGCTGATGATGGTGATGATGATTGTGGTATTTTAGCATTTTTATTACACTTTGAGTTTTGTAAATCAATTACGTAAAATATTTCATTTTGCCTTTACAACAACATTGGGAGATAGATGCTATTTGTACCCATTTAACAGATGAAGACACTACGGGAAACAGAAGTTCAACTACTTGCCTGGGGTCACAAAATAAGTTAAAGATCCAAGGTTGGACTTGAACTGAAGTCTTTCTGCCTTGAGTTTCAGTATTTTATCTACTGTACCATCTTACTGCCCTTTTTTTGACTAAATACATTGTATTATAAAATCATCATCTCTCAAACTTGAAGCAATATACTCATGAAATTTCCGTATTGTAACGTTTTCAGGAATTCTAGTAGATTTTTTAGCCAAGATATCTTTTTCCTTGAGATTTTGCTTGTAGATTTCTGTGGAGTCATTCAATTCTTTTGGGTTTATGTTTTGAGCATTCATCCCTCCCCTATAGCTTTTTATTGTTAGCACATTTTTGGTTAACTCATTATCCTAGCCTTATTTACTGAATTGAAAGTATGTTAGGGCCAAAATTTGCACACTTATTGAGGAAATTTGGGGGGCTTTGGTGATGATCTATCTTAGTTTGGAGATTGAGTTCTTCAGGATTTTAGGGGACAGAAAAAATTTCATTAGTTTGAAAGCAGTCTTATCTGTTTGCTCACTTTCCTCTTGAAATATTTTGCAGTTTTGCAACCCCAGTTTAGGTCTGGATAACAGCAATTGCTGGCTTTTCCCCTGGTCATGCTGTCACTAAACATTTGCTCTCTCAGCCCCTGTCAGCAGGAAGGTATTTCAAGGTTCAGAAAAATGAAATTATGGACTTGCCCCCTGGTTCAAGATCCAATAAACAGCTTTCAGCCATAATCCCTGTCAACTACTTGAGAGACTCTGGATGTTCAGAATGGCACCACAGACATGTGCTTGGTCTATACTCCTGTTTCTGACCTAAGAGTACCCTAACTTCTAAGTTACTCTTGTTCTTGATCTTTGACCCAGAATGTCGACCCACGACTCTGTCCTTATGATGGAAAACTGCCTGAAATTTCTTGGCTGGACCCTCTCTCCATTACAAACAGATCTCTATCTTTCTGTGTTGACATGAGCTGGAAAAATTACCTTGAATTTTCTTGTTCTCATTTGGTCTGGTGTTTTTCTTAGATATTTGTTGTAGTTAAGTATGGGAGACACTAGGCTGTCCTGCTTCCACTCATTCTAGATTGTGAACTCCCTGAGGGTAGGGATTTTTCTTTTCTTTTCTTTGTAGCATTTAGCAGAGAGACTGATACCATTAGAGATGCTTAATAAATTCTTATTGACTGATTGATTTCAGTACTTTACATTTAATAAATGTATAGGCAGGTTAGAGATGCAAAATGGAACTAGGATTCCTGACTGTTTTATAGAACTCTCAAGTAGTAGATATTACATAGTATTTTTCAGAATAATCTTCAGCTGAATTAGTTAGGCATAGCCACTTATGTTTGAATTATACAACTTGCCTACACTTGGATCTCTTCTAGACAGTTTGAAACTTGATTTTTCAACTTGCTTATATGAAACATGGAAGGCATGGCTATGGAATAGACCTGCTACTGATAGGGTGCTTCAGTGACTGTGCTCGAACATCAGTTTGTAAAATGTTTGAAAAATCACATTTCTCCCCATCCTCAAATCTCCCCAGCCTCAGAGCATTATCTCCACCCCTTCCCCTGCCAACACTCTGCCTAGTAACCATTCATGAACTGTTTATCTCCCCTTAGTATAATAACCAGCTGCACCTATGAATCCTTTACTAGAACTATCTATAAGTAACTCCCTAGTCTGCTATACACATCCTGGATCCCTCGTTAGCTTGGGATATATGTATACTCCAACATCCATCTTATCAAACATGACATTGATGGATGGAAGCTTTGTCAGCCTTGACCACTAGCTGACTTAGTGACATTTCAAGCCTAAAACCACACCTCCATGCAGCATCCCTTGGGCTATTTCCCAGTGAATTATGGGCAATACACGTGTTCAGTAGATGTTAAAAGCACATGTTTCTTTAAGCACTGACCACTCCTTAACTCCTCCCTAATTCCACCCTTAGCAAAATTGGCATAGGTTTTACTAAAGATTATATTATAAAACTTTAACTCTACACCTTTAAGGTTTCAGATTCCCTAAATATTCTTGCCCACTGTAAAGTGTAACAATAAACTTTTACCAACTTGACTCAGAACACTTGAGCCTGTGAATTCATTCCAGACTTCCCACCAAGGGACTCTGGTTACTGGGATTCCTAAAAACACATACATGCCCGAGTCACTACCATGCATGAAAACATTTCATTAATCACACATTTTTTCTATTCAACTGATTAAAACATTTACTGATTTTATATCATGTGCCAGGAAATGTACTAGGTGCTATGAATATGTAAACAAAACTGGGATATTTTAAATATCTAGATATTTATGTTTATACATATACAAATATATGATATACAGACAGACAGACAGATAGATAGATAGAAATACTTCATCTATCTTTTCATTATATAGGAATGCCCTCTACCAATGCATATTATTACTGCTCTGCAATTTATAGATTTAGCACTGAGTATTGAGAGGTTAAGAGTTAAGAGTCTTGCTCATTGTTACATATCCATTAGAAATGGAACTTGACCCTAGGATGTCTCTGAGGCCAGCTTTGCATCCACTTCATTTCTCTGTCTGTTTCTCTCAGGCTTTGTCTCTCTTTTCCTTTCTCTTTATGTATGTATGTGTAAAATCTTAGAATGAAGATTATACTTGATTTGAATTTGAAGGAAGCTAGACCTAGGGATTCTAAGAGCATGCTGAGAATGAAGAACAACATTTTGGTCATCTTGTGTTAAGGCAAGAAAATGGAACAATAGCAATTAGCCCTGTTTCACTTGCATCATAGAATGCATGAAAAGGAATAATTCATAAAACATTTGAAAAATATACATAGCTACCATTCTACTTGTCTCCTCAGTGGTTGGGGATAAAGGGACAGAGAAAGTTTGGAACTCAAAAAATGGGGAAAGGGGGCGGCTAGGTGGCGCAGTGAGTAAGAGCTCCGGCCTCCGAGTTGGGATGACCCGAGATCAGATCTGGCCTCAGAAAATGAGCACCCATGCATAAATAATGACTAGCCGTGTAACCTTGAGCAAGTTACTTAACCCCAATTGCTTAAAAAAAATGGGGAAATAAAGGAAAGAAAATAATATACTGAGTTCCCTATGGAACTATAGTGTCTGTTAATTGAGAATGATGTATAGCAGGGGTGGGCAAATTACTGGGGATAAAAATAACCTTGATATGTTTTCATTCTTTGACAGCAGTGATCATGCATGTATACTTCTACTGACAGTAGACTGACTCAGAACATCTGACCTGATCAGATGAAATTATATTGAGCTAGTTACCCCAACTTAAATTAGTTCTCTATCAGATGAATACTAAACTTGGGCTTTCTGTACTTAATTGTCCTCTTGTGTTTTATATTCTAGTTTTTTTTTTTAAACTGGAAGATTAATACAGGAAAATGTATAAAAGTGGTAGCTTTTTAAAAAAGGTGAAATGGTCACTGAGCATTAGAGATATTACAGTGGCTGTTGGTTTGGGGAAGTTAAGCATCCCAAGGATAATACAAGCCCAAAGGGATAGAAAAACAGCCACAGCAAAGTACAGAATAATGTATGGTTAAAAACAAACAAGCAAGCAAACAAAAAACATTCTAAGAACTATTTCTCCCAGACAGTCTAATTAATTCTCAGAAAAGGAGAGAGGCCTGGCAGCTTAAGTAGTTATTATTGATTCCTTTAAGTGGGGCTTAGGCTTCTTGAAGTTAGGAAAAACAATGACAAGAGCAGTAAAATACAGCTGCTATGAACAAGAAGGGAAAAGAAAAAAAAATATCTGCTTGCCATGGGTAAGATGGTATAAAAACTGGAAAAAGATAATGTTTACGGATGCTACACACTTTCCTATTCAAAGCTATGTCAAAACTGTTGGGTGAAGAGGTCCAGACATGGACCTCTTTATCAGATTCCATAACATCCATTCCTCCAAAATGTTTTAGGGACTTTAAAAATTCTAATAGACCTGGAAGTCTAATCCCCACTAAAGGAGTTATTAACTTTGGTAAATATACCAATATACAGAGAAGCATATTTTTCCATAATTTCAGATATTCTCAAATGGAGATGAAGTATTCTACTACATGTGACAAAAAGTTAAGAAATTTATGCAAGTGAAAAAGGATAAAGATGAAATATTTCAATGACTTGGAAACACACTTGGTTTAAATTTAATGGAAAACCTATGGAATATAATTAAGACTAGACTCGAGGAAAATTGACTGTTCATCAAAGGCACATTTAATATACAGTGTGATCAAAGGTTGGTTTCATGATGAAGAATTAATGAATAGGTATCAAATTATTGTGAAGCAAATGTGAAATTATGTAAAGAAAGGCCTCACATATTAAAAATAATATAGATGTGAAAAGTTATAGGTCTTTTAATTCATGCCTATTATTCAATATTCATTAATACATGCCTTCATTATTATTTTAATATATGCCTTCATTATCATTATTTTACTTTTCCCAGTTAATCTACACATCACAATACTCCAGATCTATAGCTTCATAGGGAAAGATTGCTTGACTCCCTTTTTTTTTAAACAAATGCTTTATTAACTTCTGTTTTACGTCAATCATTTCCGTCAGATTTTGAGTTACAATCATTTTCCCCCCATTATTCCCCTACCCAACCTCCCAGAATAGTAGTCCCACAAGATATCGCTTCCTCCAATCTGCTCTCTCCCATACCTTCTCCCATACCCCCATCGACTTTTCCATTAGAGGAAGGTGAATCTTTGTGTCCCAATTCCTGCACATCTAATCTCCCTATTACAAGCAAAAGAGTATTAATAATAATATTTATATATATATTTGAAACATTTAATGTTATGACCTCGAATTTCAGATCCATTTCCTTCCTCCCTTGTCACCCATTCCTTCTTGGGAGATAAGTAATTCGGTATATGTTGTACATGTCTAGCTATGCAAAACATTATCATAGTAGATATATTGTACAAGGCTGCTTATAATTCCCTCCCACTCATCCCACCCCCTACCTGGTCCATTCCCTACATGATCCTGTCCCTCTTCTATAGTGGGTACTTCCAACCTCCTCTCACCCCAAGGATGCCCTCCCATCCATCATCCCTCCTCTCATCCCCCTTCCCCCTATCCTGCTGCAGGTTGAGATATCCCATTTAGTATGTATGTCATTCTCTCCCTGAACCAAATTCAATGTGAATGTGGTTTTGCCTTTTTAGCCTTCCTTATTCTCCCCCTCCTTTGCAATCACTTCCCCTTGCTTCTTCTACATGGGATAGTTTACCCTACCCTGTCTCTCCCCTTGATCTCTCTTCCCCGATTACCTTCTCAGGCATCTCTTCCTTCCTGTGTCTGGATGTCAAATTTTCTATTCAATTCTGGTTTTTCCCTCAAGAATGCTTGAAAGTCCTCTATTCCACTGAATGACCATATTTTCCCCTGAAACAAAATACTCAGCTTTGCTGGGTAGGTGACCCTTGGGTTCATTCCCAGTTCTTTTGCCCTCTGGAATATCATATTCCATGTCCTTCGATCCCTCAGTGTAGAAGTTGCCAGGTCCTGGGCTATTCTGATTGTGTTTCCACAATATTGAAATTGTTTCTTCCTGGCCGCTTGTAGTATTTTCTCCTTGATCTGGGGATTCTGGAACCTGGCTATAATATTTCTGGGAGTTTTCTTTTTGGGATCTTTTTCAGGAGGTGATCGGTGGATTCTTTTAACCTCTATTTTGTCCTCTGGATCTAAAACATCAGGGCAGTTTTCCTTGAGAATTTCTTGAAGGGTGATTTCTAGGTTCTTTCCTTGATCATGGCTTTCAGGTAGTCCAATAATTTTTAAATTGTCTCTCCTGGATCTATTTTCCAGGTCAGTGGTTTTTCCCATGAGATATTTCACATTGCCTTCTAATCTTTCATTTGTTTGGATCTGCTTAACAGCATCTTGATTTCTCATAAAGTCACTAGATTCCATTTGCTCCAGTCTAACTCTGAAGGAATGAATCTCCTCAGTGAACTTTTGAGATTCTTTTCCATCTGGCAAATTCGACTTTTTAAGGCATTCTTCTCCTCATTGCCCTTTTGGGCCTCCTATGCCATTTGAGCTAGTCTATTTTTTAAGGTGTTGTTTTCCTCAGTCAGGCTGTTGACCCTCATTTCATACTTTTCCTGCATCCTTCTCATTTCTCTTTCCAATTTTTCCTCCACTTCTCTTATTTGATTTTTAAAGTCCTTCTTAAGGTCCTCTATGGCCTGCAACCCGCTCATGTTTTTCCCCTGGGGCTTTTGGAGCAGGACTTCTGACCTCACAGTCCTTTTCCCGCTCTATGCCCCCAAAATAGGAGTCTTGGGTTGCATTTTTCTGTTTCCTTTGCCTTGGCATGTTGCCACTTAATTGCTTGACTTTTGGGCTTGTTGCCACACTATGGCTTTAAGGCCAGATAGAGGAATTTTCGTCCCGAACGTGTGGGGGGCAACTTCCGTTTCTGGCAAGCTGTAAACCCACCCACAACTTCCACCCTAGATCACAATCCAGATCCAGGGAGGTTAAAGCAAGAGTGATTAGCCCCCAAGACTGATCGCTGGATATTCCCAGGATTTGTAGGCTGGGAGCCGGAGCTGCCTCTGAAAACTACAAAATGATGTGTCTCCTCAGCGGCTTCTAGCCCCCAGGGGAGGGAGCTGACGCATTCCCCAAATACAGGTCCCAAAGTCCATAGCACACTAACCTCTTACTTTGTCCTAGGCATGTCTATGTTGATAATTCTGGAGTCGCCACAGCTCCTGGTGTTCTGGGTTTCCTCCAGCATGCTGCTGGCCCTGCCTCCCTGGGGCTAAAGCCTCGGCTCAAGCAGACCTGGGCTCTGCTCCGCTCCTGCGCTCTGCGTGCTGCCAGGTCCCTGACCGCTGCGCTGGTCCTTCCTGAAGGGCAGCTGGGCTTTCCTCAGCAGGAGGTTAGCTTCTCTGTGTCGTTCTGTGGGTGCTGGGGCTCCAGAAGTTGTTCAGAGACCCCTTTTACATAGTTTCGGGGGAATCTGGGGGCAGAGAGGCTTGGAGGAGCTGTTTCTACTCTGCCATCTTGGCTCCACCCCCTTGACTCCCTTTTAAATTACTCACAAAAAATCTAAATTATATATGGATAGATAGATAATGTGTGTACATGTATATATATATATATATATATATATATATATATATATATATATACATACACACACACACACACACACACACACACACACATATATATATATATATATATATATATATATATATATATATACAGAGAGAGAGAGAGATTTATGTATACATATAAATCTATGAAGTGCAAACAGTTGTACCTTTTTTGTCTTCTAAGAGACTGTAGTACAATTATTTTCCATTCTCTAGATGGTACCTGAAGGTCCACCAGAATTTGTTTTACAGAACTAGCAATAAAACCTATATTCCTAAAGCTGAATTTGTCCTCTTTCAAACTCCTTCCCATGCTTCTTCAGTTTTGTACTAAATGTCTCTTAAATGACTCCCCCCCCCGCCATCTCCTCCACCCCCTAAACTATAGCAGGATACACAGTAATACTGTGAATAGGAACTGTCATCTTATAGATTTAAAGGATCTGTTTGTAGCTAGAGCTGAGTCTCCAGTGTAGTCATTATATTCAACTCCTTTTGTCATTTTCAAATGCTTTAGTTTTCTAGAGGAATTTGGCATATTAATTTCTTGCCAAAATATTCCTGGTAATTACATGCTTGTCATAGTTTAAGAAAAATAAATTTCATTTATGATTAATATAGAAATAAAGGAAAAATAAAACTTGCTAATCATTTGCAAGAAATTAGAGGAAAAGACATAAAGGCTAGAAAAATTCCAGTAAGAGTAGAAATTATTGTATAAAGAAAATCAGGCTAGATAATTACAGTTTATAAGTACATATCTGCAGATTTAAAACCTAATATAGAGGAAAGAAACAGGTAAAATAACATTAAAATGGAGGAATTAAGAGGAGCAAAGGCAAGAAGCATTTGAGGAATGGAAAATAAAAGGCTATACGATAAATATTTTCTTAATCTTGTCATCCTAGCTGATCCTGTTTCATTTTATATAATTTCCCCAAACTACTAAATCAGTAAGACATGGGCACTCCATGGTGTAACTTTTCTCCAAAGAAAATTAAAACTTTTGTTAGAATAAATTTAAGTTGTTTTCTAAAGGCATTGGGATGAATTGCTCAAGCTTTAAAAACCTCCTAGACTTAAAAAATGTCAGAACTGGGAGGAACCTTAGAGCAGAGGTATAATGAACAATTTTGGTGCTAGGATCAAGCAGCATGAAATGTGTCCTCAAATAAACTTTATAATTAATGATTTGAAAATAACACAAAAAGTAATTAAGACACATTCAATTGAGTGGGTGGGACACTAGTGTCCTATGGGACATAACCAAGGACATATTAGGTTGCAGATGCAGTGATTCCTGGCAGGGGTAAAGCAAAGAGGAGCCAGACTGGGGAGGAACTCACCTGGGGTGGAAATGCCTGGGAGAAGAAGTTGGCCATCTGGTGGCTTTCTACCTTAACTAATTATTATCACTATTTGGGTACTAAGTGCAGTTATTATTATTCTATTGTATAGTTTGAGTGATGATCATAGCAAATTTAAAAATTTTAATTAAAAAAATCATTATTTAAACTTGCTTTTAAATGTTGCTCTCCTATGCTGAATTCCCAGTTTCACCATCTTAGATTCAGCTCTACTTTAGCAGTGACCTAGCCCAGAGGTATCATACCACCCCCAGGGTGCATTGCAACTGTCAGTCACTACTCTGGAGTATGGCCTGAACTAGATTAAAATATCATTGGGAAATATTCAACAGAATAGAAAAAATACAACAGAATACGTATAAGGTTAATACATAATTTTCTAAATCAATATGTGACCTGAAGGGATCCTTATGTATGGTTTAATGACCAAGTTTTTATTTGAGTATGATACTACTGATTTAGCCCAAAACTCATAGGTATGGAGAAACTCAGCCTCAGAGGGATGAAATTATTTGCCAAAGACCACACATTAGTTCCAAGTAAAACTAGGACTTGAATCTCAGTTTCCAGAGTCCTGTCCCTTCTGCTTTATATGTAAAGGAAAGACCAAAGCGCATGACTGGGAAAACATGTTTAGAATGAGACCATGCCCTGAGATATAACAGCCAAAGAGAAAAAAGTAAAATAACAAGGTCGGGAATAGCAGATGCCTCCTCAGCTCTGTATGAGAGAGAGAAAGACAAGCAAGCAGCTGGCAGGAAGCCCAGAATTTTGCTGTTGACACTCTTAGCATTATTTCATAACATGCCTAAAATGCTGACATGAATGAGAGGCCATCCAATAGGTACAAGGAAGACACAGATTGCTGAATGACACCAACTGCTTTTCTTCCACTAATCACTTGTAGTGCAGCAGGAAACCAATATGAAGAGAAGACAGGAAAGGACAGAAGGAAAATCAAAAGCTACCATGTGTCCTATTGATCTTTAGCAATAGAACCATGTCAAGTTTTCACCTTCTTTCTTTCCCATTTTGGACAGTAATCTTCTTGCAAGAATTCAGGCTCCAATGGTCTTGTGCTTTCTCTCTGATTGCCCAAGCAACTCCATCATGATATCTATTCTTTTTCTCTCCTATCCTGGATATATCCCATGTTTGGGTAGGCTCTTCTACCTAAACATTCCTGTTTCATATTCAGTTTCCTCAAATATCAGCTTTCTACTAAAACCATTGTAATAGAATCTCTGCTATGACTTCCTCAACTCACAGTGGACCAGCAGGCCAGGTTTCCAAGGGAGTGTCTGTCTTCTTTTGCCTTCAGGATGCTAGGGGTAAACTTGAGGGGTTATTAGGTTTTTATTTTTATTTTTTTATTTTAACTTCTGGTTTACATCATTCATTTCAATCAGATTTTGAGTTACATTTTTCCTCCATTTTTTCCCCTACCCACCACTCCAGAATAGCAGTCCCACAGGATATTCCCTCATCCAAGCTGCACTCTCCCATATCTTCTCCCATACCCACTTCAACTTTTCCATTAGGGCAAGGTGAAACTCTGTGCCCCAATGACCGCACATCTTATTTCCCAATTGTATGCAAAATAGTATTAATAATAGTATTTATATATATTTGAAACATTTAATTTTTAAAACTTTGATTTCCAGATTCATTCCCTTCCTCCCTTGTCACCCACTCTTGCTGGGAAGATAAGCAATCCAGTATATGTTGTACATGTATAGCTATGCAAAACATTACCATAGGAGATATATTGTAAAAAGACTGGTTAAATTTCCCTCCCAACTGTCCCACCTCCCATTTGGTCCATTCCCTACTTAGATCCTATCCCTTTTCAAGAGTGGGTGCTTCCAACCTCCCTTCCCTCCAGCATGCCCTCCCTTCCATCACCCACCCTCTCATCCTCCTCCTCCCTCTCATTCCCCTCATCTCCTACTCTCCTGTAGGGTGAGATATCCCATTTAGTATGTATGTCATTCTCTCCCTGAGCCAAATTCCATGAGAATATGGTTTTGCCTTTTTGCCTTCCTGTTCTTCCCCTCCCTTGCAACTACTTCCCCTTGCCTCTTCTATTTGAGATAGTTTACCCCTTTCTGTCTGTCCCCATCTACTCTTATCCTCTCTAACCTCTTAATTTCAACTTTTAAGTATCATCCCTTCCTATTAAATTTGACCTGTGACCTCTATGTATACCTGTAAACATATATACACACATTCACATATGTATTCGTAAGCCCATAAACCATTCTTCAACTATTTTCATACTGAGAAATATTTCATTACTTGCAGTTATTGGTTTTCCATGTAGGAATTTAAATAGTTCAATTTTGATAGGTTCCTTTTGATTTCTTTTCCCTGTTTACCTTCTTAAGCAAAGCATCTCTTGCTTCTTGTGTCTGAATGTAAAATTTTCTATTCAATTCTGTTTTTTTCCCCAAGAATGCTTGTAAGTGAGATGTTGGGGGCAGAGCCAAGATGGCAGAGTAGAAACAGCTCATCCAAGGCACTCTGCCCCCAGATTCCCCCTAAACTATGTAAAAGGGGACTCAGAACAACTTCTGGAGCCCCAACACCCATAGAATGACACAGTGAAGCTAACCTCCCACTGAGGACAGCCCAGCAGCCCTGCAGAAAGGACCAGAGCAGCGGTCTGGGAGCCGGCAGCACACAGCATGTAGAGCACGGGGAGCCGAGGCGATCTGAGCCCAGGTCCCCATGAGCCAAGGTTTTAGCCTCAGGGTGTCAGGCCAAGCAGCCGGCTGGAGAGACCCCAGAACACCAGCAGCTGTGGAGAATCCAGAATTATCAACATAGACATGCCTAGGACAAAGTAAGAGGTTAGTGTCCTATGGACTTTGGGACCAGTATGTGGGGAATGCTTCTGCTCCCTCCCCTGGGGGCTAGAGGCCACTGAGGGAACACTCCATTTTGTAGTTTTCAGAGGCAGCCCCAGCTCCTTGCCTGCAAACTGTAGGGAGATTCAGCGATCAGTCTTGCTGGTAATATCTCTTGCTTTGACCTCCCTGGATCTGGATTGTGATCTAGGGTGGAAGTCATGGGTGGGTTTACAGCTTGCCAGAAAAAGAAGTTGCCCCCCAACACGTTCGGGATGAAAATTCCTCTATCTGGCCCTAAAGCCATAGTGTGGCATCAAGCCCAAAAGTCAAGTAATTAAGTAGCAACATGCCAAGGCAAAGGAAACAGAAAAATGCAAACCTAGACTCCTATTTTGGGGGCATAAAGAGGGAAAAGGACTGTGAGGTCAGATGTCCTGCTCCAAAAGCCCCAGGGGAAAACATGAGCGGGTTGCAGGCCATAGAGGACCTTAAGAAGGACTTTAAAAATCAAATAAGAGAAGTGGAGGAAAAATTGGAAAGAGAAATGAGAAGGATGCAGGAAAAGTATGAAATAAGGGTCAACAGCCTGACTGAGGAAAACAACACCTTAAAAAATAGACTAACTCAAATGGCAAAGCAGGCCCAAAAGAGCAATGAGGAGAAGAATGCCTTAAAAAGTCGAATTTGCCAGATGGAAAAAGAATCTCAAAAGTTCACTGAGGAGATTCATTCCTTCAGAGTTAGACTGGAGCAAATGGAAGCTAATGACTTTATGAGAAATCAAGATGCTGTTAAGCAGATCCAAACAAATGAAAGATTAGAAGGCAATGTGAAATATCTCATGGGAAAAACCACTGACCTGGAAAATAGATCCAGGAGAGACAATTTAAAAATTATTGGTCTACCCGAAAGCCATGATCAAAGAAAGAACCTAGAAATCACCCTTCAAGAAATTCTCAAGGAAAATTGCCCTGATGTTATAGATCCAGAGGGCAAAATAGAGGTTGAAATAATCCACCGATCACCTCCTGAAAAAGATCCCAAAAAGAAAACTCCCAGGAATATTATAGCCAAGTTCCAGAATCCCCAAATCAAGGAGAAAATACTACAAGCTGCCAGGAAGAAACAATTTCAATATTGTGGAAACACAATCAGAATAGCCCAGGACCTGGCAGCTTCTACACTGAGGGATCGAAGGACATGGAATATGATATTCCAGAGGGCAAAAGAACTGGGAATGAACCCAAGGGTCACCTACCCAGTAAAACTGAGTATTTTGTTTCAGGGGAAAATATGGTCATTCAGTGGAATAGAGGACTTTTAAGCATTCTTGAGGAAAAAACCAGAAATGAATAGAAAATTTGATATCCAGACAAAAGAAGGAAGAGATGCCTGAGAAGGTAATCAGGGAAAAGAAATCAAAAGGAACTTATCAAAGTTGAACTGTTTACATTCCTATATGGAAAAGCAATAACTGTAACTGATGATATCTTTCTCACTATGAAAATAATGGAAGAAGGGTGTGTGGTCACATGAATACATATGTGAATGTGTGTGTATATGGTTACAGTTATATATGGATAGAGGGCATAGGTTGAATCTGTTGGGAAGGGAGAATACTCAAGGGGTGAAATTATGAGGCAAGAGAGGAAAGTAGCAAGAGGAGATGGGGAGAGACAGGGTAAGGTAAACTATCTCATGTAGAAGAAGTAAGGGGAAGTGGTTGCAAGGGTGGGGGAGAATAGGAAGGCAAAAAAGGCAAAACCACATTCTCTTTAAATTTGGTTCAGGGAGAGAATGACATACATACTAAATGGGATATCTCAACCTGCAGCAGAATAGGGGGAAGGGGGATGAGAGGAGGAATGATGGATGGGAGGGCATCCTTGGGGGGAGGGCAGGTTGGAAGTACCCACTATAGAAGAGGGACAGGATCATGTAGGGAATGGACCAGATGGGGGGTGGGATGAGTGGGAGGGAATTATAAGCAGCCTTGTACAATGTATCTACTATGATAATGTTTTACATAGCTAGACATGTACAACAAATACTGAATTACTTACCTCCCCAGAGGGAATGTGTGACAAGGTGTAATGGAAATGCAGATTTAAAGATCTTCCCTGCCCCTAGCTTAAGTGCACCTGGAGCCTGTGGTGGGAGGTTTGTTTTTCAGGAAAGCCCATACCTTGATACTTTGTGATTGGGCAGTGGGTCCAGAAGGTTGTTACATTCTCTGAGCCAGGAGAAGGCTATATAAACCCTGAGGAGAGGCTTTGCTTTGGGGCTCACTTTGAGAAGTGTTGTGTGATTTGACCAGATGAGACTCTGGGAAGCCGTTGTTGAGAGCCCCCCGGCTTTGAAAACCCAGATGTTGATGCTTCCCTCTCTGGTAACTGTGATTTGGTATTGATATAATGGTTGGACAGTTTGGAAGCCTGTCTGTTTGATCTGTAAGTTCTGTAACTGAAGTTTGGGGTGCTGACCTTTTCCCCTGAACTAGGTAATGTATGTTTGTTTGATTAAAGTAAGCTTGTTAACCCATTTTGAGTTGCTTTCCTTTTGAAAAGCAGATCTAAGAACCTGTGTTGGCAGTCACCCTGGGGATATTGGGGTGCTTGCTGCTACACAAGGGAGGAATGAAATGGATCTGAAATTTGAGGTCTTAACATTAAATGTTTCAAATATATATAAATACTGTTATTAATACTCTTTTGCTTATAATTGGGAGATAAGATGTGCAGGCATTGGGACACAAAGATGCACCTTCCTCTAATGGAAAAGTCGAAGGGGGTATGTGAGAAGGTATGGGAGAGAGCATACTGGAGGAAGTGATATCTTGTGGGACTGCTATTCTGGGAGTTTGGGTAGGGGAATAACAGGGGGAAAATTATTGTAACTCAAAATCTGGCGGAAATGAACGATGTAAAACAGAAGTTAATAAAGCATTTGTTTAAAAAAAAGAATGCTTATAAGTTCTCTATTCCACTGAATGACCATATTTTCCCCTGAAACAAAATACTCAGTTTTGCTGGGTAGGTGATTCTTGATTTTAATCCTAGCTCTTTTGCCTTCTGGAATATCATATTCCATGCCCTTTGATCCCTCAGTGTAGAAGCTGCCAGGGCCTGTGCTATTCTGATTGTGTTTCCACAATATTGACATTGTTTCTTCCTGGCTGCTTGTAGTATTTTCTCCTTGATCCGGGAATTCTGGAGCCTGGCTATAATATTCCTAGGAATTTTCTTTTTGGGGTCTTTTTCAGGAGGTGACCGGTGGATTCTTTCAACCTCTATTTTCCCCTCTGGGTCTAAAATATCAGGGCAATTTTCCTTGAGAATTCTTTTTTTTTTTAAAGCAATTGGGGTTAAGTAACTTGCTCAAGGTTACATGGCTAGTCATTATTTATGTGTGGGTGCTCATTTTCTGAGGCTGGATTTGATCTCGGGTCATCCCAACTCCGAGGCCGGCACTCTTACTCACTGCGCCACCTAGCTGCCCCTTTAGGGCAGTTGGGGTTAAGTAACTTGCCCAAGGTTACACGGCTAGGTTTTTGTTTGTGTGGATTAAGTGTCTGAGACTGGCTCGGAACTCAGGTCCTTCTGACTCCAGGGCCGGCACTCTATTCACTGCACCACCTAGCCGCCCCGAGAATTCTTGAAGGATGATTTCTAGGTTCTTTCTTTGATCATGGTCTTCAGGCAGTCCAATAATTTTTAGATTATCTCTTCTGGATCTATTTTCCAGGTCAGTGGTTTTTCCCATGATATATTTCACATTGTCTCCTATTCTTCCATTTGTTTGGATCTGCTTAATGGCATCTTGATTTCTCATAAAGTCAGTAGCTTCCATTTGCTCCATTCTAATTCTGAAGGAATGATTCTCCTCAGCTTTTGAGATTCTTTTTCCATCTGGCAAAGTCAGCTTTTTATGGCATTCCTCTCCTCATTGCCTTTTTGAGTTTCTTTTGCCATTTGAGTTAGTCTATTTTTTAAGGTGTTATTTTCCTCAGTCAGGCTGTTGACTCTCATTTCATACTTTTCTTGCATCTTTCTCATTTCTCTTCCCAATTTTTCCTCCAATTCTCTTATTTGGTTTCTAAAATCCTTCTTAAGGTCCTCTATGGCCTGTAACCCACTCGTATTTTCATTTGGGGCTTTTCGTGCAGGATTTCTGACCTTACAGTCCTCCTCCTGTTCCGTGCTTTGATCCTCTTTGCCCACAAAATAGGAGTCTAATGTTGAATGTTTCTGTTTATTTTGTTTCCTTTGCCCAGGCATGTTGCCACTTAATTACTTTATTTTGGGGCTTGTTGACACATTAGAACTCTGCCACCAGACAGGGTAGCTTCTGTCCCAAATGTTGGGGTCTTCTCAACTGCGTGCAGTATTAGTTGGGTGCCCTCCCAGAAGCTCCCACACTCTGGCAAGCTGGTTAATTACCCCAACACCTCCACCCCAGACTGCAATCCAGATCCAGGGAGCTTAAAGCAAGAGTGATTACCCCTCAGACTGATCACCAGATCCCCCTACATTTCACAGGCCAGGAGCTGAAGCTGCAACTGAAGCTGCAAAATGGTGTCTTTGCCTTGTCTCCTAAGCAGCTTCTCACCCCCAGGGGAAGAAGCTGATGCTGTTCCCAAATACTGGTCCCATAGTCCATAGGGCACTAACCTCTCACTTTGTCCTGGGCATCTATATGTTGGTTGTTTTGGAAAAGCCACAGCTCCTGATGTTCTGGGGTCCCTCCACCTGGTTGCTGTTTTGACCCCCCCTGGAGCTAAAACCATGACTCAGGAGGGCCTGGGCTTGGCTCCCAGAGTGCTGTGCTGGCACTCTCTGCTGGGCTAATAGGCTGTCCTCAATGGGAGGTTAGCTTCTCTGTGTCGTTCTGTTGGTGCTGGAGCTCCAGAGGTTGTTCAGAGTCCCCTTTTACATTATTTTGAAGTGGTGTGGGCTGGAGCGCCATGGAAGTGCTGTTTCTACTCTGCCATCTTGGCTCCACCCACCAGTTATTAGACTTTTAGTACTGTTATTCTTGAATCTTCAAATTTCATGCTTCCCATAGCTTACCCCCCAACCCAATTTAATTAATTTTTAGAAATGAACTTTTATTAGGGTAATAACCTAAGAATTGATGGTATAAAAATGATTCTTCCCAATGTCTGGGTCACCCTCTCCCACATGCACATGCAGAATCTAGGGAAAAGTGGATTGAAGCTTAGAAAGCACATGTAGCAAAAGTATAACTCAAAGCTCTTAGTTGGATGTAAGTCCTTTGTTTCCTCCCTGTATCCTCAAGTAGTTCTCTTGAGGTGTATAGCTCTCTTTGTGACCTCATAGGTCAGGAAGTGTTCTGAATCTATACTTTTTCTCTACCTTAATGAGGTCATATATACTTCCAGAAAAGGTCTTTCCTTCAAGTATTTAGTTTATCTTCTCTCAACACTCATATGCATTGCTTGTTATTGCTTTAGTCTCTCTGATGACACGGGCAATGGTGGGGACTAAGTTGGATGCTCCTTCTGGACTTACCTACTCCTTACCTCCCCCATGCCCTCTGGTTATTTCTGTAAGGATATGGCTGTCAAATTTTGAGTATTGAAATAGGTACTGGCATGTTCCTGCTGGAATGTCCTCGGATGTCCATAAACTAAGAGGTGCATCTATTTTTTTGACCAACACTGAAATATTTCATTACCTAATCACATCCTCCAACTCTAAGCACCTAGGCTCCCCCCAATTTGTCAATCAGTTTAACTTATGCTTTTGATCCATTTGATAGAAATGTCTTGAATCATTCACAACTATTTTATACCTAATACAGCATCCAGTAAGTTATATTAAGATTGGGATGTGGGTTACCCCTTTTACAACATAATGCATATGACATAATGTATCATATTTTCTGACACATTTGTGTATCAATGGGTGGAGTCTTCTGCAGTTACCATATTTTAACCTTACCTTTCAGCATATCCCTGTTGCTGCCAGGGATGCCTTTAGAATCTGGCTTCAAAATTTTTTCCCCAAATTTCATATGACTCTTCACCTTTTGTATTCTGTGTGATAGCCAAACAGTCTGCTTGATTTCCTGTGTACATCACATTTATCCTATCTGTCTAGATGGATGCTAAGTGTTTAGAGTTCTGGGTTTGGACTTAGGAAGACTTGAGTTCAAATCTCACCCTCACACACTTTCTGTGTGCCTCTAGACAAGTGACAAGCTGCATTCATTTCCTTATTTTAAATATGAAGATGCTAATAATAATACTAGCCTCCCAGGATTGTTGTATAGATCAGAGGAGATAATAGTTGCAAAGGGCTCAGCAGGGTGCCTAGCATACAGTAGGCATTTGATAAATGCTCATTTCCTTCCTTTTCCTCTTTCATTCCCATCTTAATGATTTTTTTTTGCAGTTTAGTTTTGCTCTTCATTATGAAGCTCCACATCCCATCTATATCTCTGGTAATCACCACCTCCCTTCAAAATTTAGGTCAAATGTTTTCTCCTACAAGAAGACTTCCTCAATTCTCCCAGTTATTACCTCTACCCTTGAAATTTGTATTTTATCCCAGTGCCTGGTATACTGCAGTTTCTTAATAAATATTTGTTGGAGTTAATACAAAAATTGCTACCTACTATAATATCCTTGTTCAAGAGTTTCTAGGGTCAGAGATTCACATGAGCTTTTGTCTACTCATATCTCTGTCATTTTAAACTCTGTTTAATTTTATTTCTTATCATGTATATCACTTCCCTCCCAACCTCCCCACTCCAAGATCCTGCTAGACATTTCTAGGCTCATCATAGTATAGCAAGCCTGTGACTAAAATGAAGACAGCTTATGATCAAAATGTGAATCCTAATGAAATTTATTGAGTGCTCTCTTTAGAGAGATCCTTATATCTAATAAAGGATCAGAAGCCAAGACTATAGAAAATGTAAATTTTCTTCTGGGAACTCCTGTGATAAACATATTGCTCCTAGTTTGTATATTGAAACTCATGAGCAACTATTTTTTGTTCATTGTCCAAGGACAGGTCTGAAGATATACAATAGTACCAAAATGACATCTCACCTTTCCATTTTTATTTAGGAAAAGTGCCATTCTACATGTATATCATGGGTGATTTTACCAGTTTCTCTCACTTTCATAGATTTCTAAGTCATTGTTACAGAAATAAGACATTTTTTTTTACCCTTGCTGAGTGATACTTTGCAATCTTTGAAACTTGTAATTGGTGGAGAGGGTAAAGGAATAACAAATAGTGTGTGCATGAATGTATTTGGGGGTAAGGAAACGAGTCATTCTTTCTGAATTTTTACTTTTACCATTAACTGCATAGAGTTAGGTGCCTGCTCTCATTGCTTTGAGCATTTTCATGAAATATTTTCCTGAAGATTTCGAAGCCTGACTAGATGAAACTATTAGCTCACTGAGAGTTAGGCAAGAGTTCTCATAGCTCAGCAAGCACAATGCTAGTAAATGGTCAAAAGAAAACACATACACATGACATATGTCATTAAGTTGGTTCATGGGCTGAACTTCTTACTTAATTCTCCCAATTCAGTCTTCAGACTTTAAAACACTATAGCACAGCAAGCACCCCAGCATACCCAGGGTGGCTGCCAATACAGGTTTTTAGATCTGCTTTTCTAAAGGAAAGCAACTCAAAATGGGCTAACAAACTTACTTTAATCAATCAAACATATATCATTTACCTAGTTCTGGGGAAAAAGGTCAGCACCCTGAACTTCAGAGAATAAAAAGGTTACAAGAAGAGAAAAAAATATAGATAGGGAAACAGATCAGCAAACAGGGCTTCCAGCTGCCTGACCATTACATCCATACCTAGTCTGTTACCAGAGAGGGAAGCACCAAGATCCGGGTTTTCAAAGCTGGGGGGGGGGGGGGGGCGGGGGAAGAGCTCAATGGCTGCCCAGAGTCTCATTTGGTCAAATCACACAACACTTCTCAAATTAGGCCCCAAAGCAAAACCTCACATCAGGTATATATAGCATTCTCCTGGCTCAGAGAATGTAACCACCCTCTTGACCCACTGCCCAATCACAAAGCACCAAGGTGTGGGAATTCCTGAAAAACACACCTCCCGCCACAGGCTCCAGGTGACCACATTCAGCCTATTAGGGGTCAGAGTGTATTTTCAAATCAAGGAAGGTTCTCAGAGTCACTTAAGCCTATAAAAGGACCTAGGGGCAGGGAAGATCTTAGATTACTATTCCAGTAACAAGCACATGCTCTATACAAGTGTAGTAAATGGGTGAATATTAATTCAGAGCTTTTGTTTAGTACTTCATATATCAGCTTTCTTGCATATTTTTTATGGATTAGCAGACTGGTGCAAAGGACTAGAAGAGAATACTACAAGAGCAATATAAATAATAAAGGATATCCTCAAAGTCTCAGTGTAGCGTTAGGACCTATATATGTAAAATACTTTGTAAAATATAAATTATTATTGGCAATACTATCCATTCCTAAAGATCCTAGGTACCGGGATAAGAACTCACTACTTAACAATAATGCTTAGAAAGCTCAATAGAAGTCTGGCAAAAGATAAGTAAAGATCAGCATCTCACACTGTATACCAAGATAAGGTAAAACTAGGTGCATGCCTTAGACATAGAGATGATATCATAAGTAAATTAGGGGTTATGGATGAAATTCTCTTTCAGTTCTATGGATGAGGAAAGAATTCATGAGCAAACAACAGAGAGGCACACAAGAGGTAAAATGGACAATTCTAATTACCTGAAATTAAATATATTTTTGTACAACAAAATCCAATATAGCCAAAATTAGTAGGAAAACAAAAAATTGGGGAAAACTGCAGAATTTCTCTGATCAAGTTCCCCTTTCTCAAATAGAAAACTGAGTCATATTTATAAAAAATTAAAAAAAGAGGAACCATTTCCCAATTAATACTTGGTCAAAGGATATGAATAGTGTTCTATTGTTCTAATGAAAACTATCAATAGTTGTCTAAAATACTCCAAATCACTAATAATTAGAGAAATGCACATTAAAACAATTTTGAAGCACCATCTTATACCCATCAGACTAGTTACAATGACAGAAAAGGAAAATGACAAATGCTAGAGGATATGTGGGAAAATAAATACACTATAGCACCATTTGTGTTGCTGTGAACTAGTCTAACAATTCTGAAGAACTAGTTGAAGAGTGGGACTTGTCTTCTGGTCCCAGCTCTAAAAGATACTGTATTACCCTGGGGAAGTCAACTTCACCTCTCAGTGTCCCCAGTCAACTCTCTGAGATTGAATTGCAGAGAGGTTGTCAATCTTCATTGTTATAGAGAGTTCCCTCATCTAGAGTTCCCTGAACTAATGAAATCATAGGTTTGGTAAAAATTAAAAAAAAAAAATCTATTGTAATATAGACATAGGACATGTCATCTTTTTCACAGAAAATCAATCAGTAGAGCAAACAGGTTTTTACATGAACTTTTGAAATGGTAAAAGGTCGCTTTTTAGTTCTGAATTTAACTGTTCTAAGAAAATGTCATTAGGCTTTTTTTTGCTTATTTTTCCCCATAGAAAACAATATTCTTTGACATTTTATTGGAATCTTTTGTCTCATTATTTCAAAGTAGTGAACCAAAATTTATCCCCACAAATTTCCTATGGGGCATAACAATTAATTATTGTCCTAGTCTTTTGTTGGATGGCAGATCAGAAAGATTAAAGGCCTTGTCTAATTTGACACAAGAAAGTCAGTAGTCAGAGCTGAGAAGGGGAGGCAGGTCCCTGGTGTAATCATTAGACCAGCCTTCTCTCTTTTTTACTTTTAAAATATTTCTATTTTACTGTAGAAAACCAACCTACTTGTTTCTAAAGCTTGTTACCTAGAAACGTAGATTTGCTAATCTTCTTGGCTACTTTGCAATGACTTTCTTAATTCATGAAAATCTAAATTCCAGCCATCTCTCTCTCTGTCTCTGTCTTTGTCTCTGTCTCTCTCTGTCTCTCCCTCCCCATCCTGCTGTATTTGAGAAGCTAGCAATATCATTCTAGAGAAGGACAGATAATTCTTTTTAACTTCTTTTCACAAGCTGCTGTTCTCAAGTATTTGTAATTATGCCAGTACAATCGAATATACTATTCTTATCATTTCTAATTAGATGAACCTAGATGCATATTTTGTGTGTCTTTAGGGAGCCTGATCCCTAAATTGGGAGGAAATTACATGATTGGCCTGAGGGAAATAATAAAGACAAATTATTTCATATTCATGCCATATAAAAAGTATAGTAGTTACAACTTAGATTGTAGCATGGGCAATTTGGGGTTAATGAAACTTTTTCTTAGACTCAGAAAGGAAATGAACATTTATTAAATGTCTACTGTGTGCTGACATGGTGATAAATGCTTTCAAATACTTTCTCATTTGAGTTTCAACATAGCCCTATCATCCTCAATTTTTTTTTTTTTACAGATGAGGGAACTGAGGCAGAGTTTAAGTGACTTCCACAGGATCACACTGCTAGTAAGTATCTGAGGTCTAATTTAAACTCAGATCTTTCTAACTCCATGCCCAACATTCTGCCCACTATGCCACCTAGCTGCCTCTAATTGAAGATGACTGATAAATTGGTCAAAGCTGTTGGAAATTAAGTTGTCAGCTTCAACAACACCACATGAGATAGATTATCTCCTAATTGAAAGGGATCATCACAGGACTACTAGTTTATCCTGAGCAAGAAACCTCTGTACAACTTCAGTGGTAATGGTTAAGCAGTCTCTTCTTGAAGACCTCTCACTCCCAGAAGGGGCACCGTGTCCTGAGACTGTTCACTCAAATTACCACAGCTCTATCATTTGGGAATTTTTTCCATGGATGGAATCTGCATTTCTTCAACTTCTCCCTCTTATTCCTGTTTCTTCTCTTGTTCTCCACGGGTAAGCCAATTTCCTCACCCTAGACTTAATGAGGGCCCCCTTTGAACTTGAAGACAGCTACCATTCCACTCCTAAGTCTTTACTTTTTTCAGAGTAAATATCATTAATTCTTTCAACCAATGTAAATATCATTAATTCTTTCAACCAATGCTTTCAACCATGGAAACTCTCTTCAGGATTCATTTCTTAGGAAAATGTAATATTGTAAAACTGTCAGCTGTTTGACCAAGACAGAAAGTAAAGGAGGGTCATCATTTTCCTCCTTCTATACACAAGACCTTTTGTTAAGGCAACCTAAATTTCATTAATATTTTTGACTGACATCAAACAATCAACAATCATTTATTAACATCGAGGACTCAAAGACAAAGATGAAACAGCTTGACCTGGAGCTTACATTCTATTAAAGGACATAAGCATATGAACATGTAAGGATATGAAAGGCAATTTAGAAGGTGGCATTTGAGTTGATTTTTGAAGGAGCGTGATATTTTAGGGAGAGGCGGTGAGTAGGTGGTGCATTCCAGGCAGGAGGGACTGTCAATACAAAGGTATGGAGTGGGAGATAGAGGGCTATATTGGAGGATCTACAAAGTAAGTTTTTTTGGATTGTAGATTGTGGGAAGGGAATTAAGAAGAGCTTTCTATTCATTCTCTATTACGTTTCACATGAGCTTTTGTCTAGCCCTACCTTAGCCAACTATATTTGAGTTTAAAGTATATGATATTATTAAATTTTATTTAATATTGTTAAATGTTATCTAATTAATTCTGTTCTGAGTAGTCTAGAAGTATGTTAGTTTTTTTTTTTAATTCCTGTAATGGAAATGCAAATTTAAAGATCTTCCCTGCCCCTAGGTCCTTTGATAGGCTTAAGAGACTCTGAGAACCTGCCTTGATTTGAAAATATACTCTGCCCCCTAATAGGCTGAATGTGGTCACATGGAGGCTTTTCAGTAATGCCTACACCTTGATGCTGTGTGATTGAGCAAGAGGTTGGTTACATTCTCTGAACCAGGAGAAGGCTATATAAACCCTGATGTGAGGCTTTGTTTGGGGCTCACTTTGAGAAGTGTTTTGCGATTTGACCAGATGAGACTCTGGACAGCCATTGAGAGCTCCCCTCCCACCCCCTCCTTTGAAAACCCAGATGTTGATGCTTCCCTCTCTGGTAACTGTGATTTGGTATTGATATAATGGTTGGACAGTTTGGAAGCCTGTCTGCATGATGTGTTTCTCTGTCTTGTAACTTCTGTCTGTATATTCTGCAGTTCGGGGTGCTGACCTTTTTCCCCTGAACTAGGTAAACGATATATGTTTGATTGATTAAAGTAACCTTGTTAACCCATTTTGAGTTGCTTTCCTTTAGAAAAGCAGATCTAACAACCTGTGTTGGCAACCACCCTGGGGATGCTGGGGTGCTTGCTGCTACAATTCCATATCTATTACTCAACCATATGGCCTTTTCTCCCAAGTCTACAAACAAGACTTCATTATCTTCTTAGTGGAATGAAAGAAGTAGATGTCATTTTGCCACCCTGAAATTTTTTTTTTAACAAATGCTTTATTAACTTCTGTTTTACAGCATTCATATCCGCCAGATTTTGAGTTACAATCATTTTCCCCCTGTTATTCCCCTACCCAAGTTCCCAGAATAGCAGTCCCACAAGATATCGCTTCCTCTAATCTGCTCTCTCCCATACCTTCTCCCATACCCCCTTCGACTTTTCCATTAGAGGAAGGTGAATCTTTGTGTCCCAATGCCTGCACATCTTATCTCCCAATTATAAGCAAAAGAGTAATAATAATAGTATTTATATATATTTGAAACATTTAATGTTAAGACCTCGAATTTCAGATCCATTTCCTTCCTCCCTTGTCACCCATTCCCTCTGGGGAGATAAGTAATTCAGTATATGTTGTACATGTCTAGCTATGCAAAACATTATCATAGTAGATATATTTTACAAGGCTGCTTATAATTCCCTCCCATTCATCCCACCCCCCACCTGGTCCATTCCCTGCATGATCCTGTCCCTCTTCTATAGTGGGTACTTCCAACCTCCCATCCCCTCAAGGATGTCCTCCCATCCATCATCCCTCCTCTCATCCCCCTTCCCCCTATTCTGCTGCAGGTTGAGCTATCCCGTTTAGTATGTAGGTTATTCTCTCCCTGAACCAAATTCAATGAGAATATGGTTTTGCCTTTTTTGCCTTCCTATTCTCCCCCACCCTTGCAACCACTTCCCCTTGCTTCTTCTACATGAGATAGTTTACCCTACCCTGTCTCTCCCCATCTCCTCTTGCCACTTTCCTCTCTCACCTCATAATTTCATCCCTTGAGTATTCTCCCTTCCCAACAGATTCAACCTATGCCCTCTATCCATATATAACTGTAACCATATACACACACATTCACATATGTATTCATGTGACCACACACCCTTCTTCCATTATTTTCATAGTGAGAAAGATTTCATCAGTCACAGATATTGCTTTTCCATATAGGAATGTAAGTAGTTCAACTTTGATAATTTCCTTTTGATTTCTTTTCCCTGATTAGCTTCTCAGGCATCTCTTACTTCTTGTGTCTGGATGTCAAATTTTCTTTTCAATTCTGGTTTTTTCCTCAAGAATGCTTGAAAGTCCTCTATTCCACTGAATGACTATATTTTCCCCTGAAACAAAATACTCAGTTTTGCTGGGTAAGTGACCCTTGGGATCATTCCCAGCTCTTTTGCCCTCTGGAATATCATATTCCATGCCCTTCGATCCCTCAGTGTAGAAGCTGCCAGGTCCTGGGCTATTCTGATTGTGTTTCCACAATATTGAAATTGTTTCTTCCTGGCTCCTTGTAGTATTTTCTCCTTGATCTGGGGATTCTGGAACCTGGCTATAATATTCCTGGGAGTTTTCTTTTGGGATCTTTTTCAGGAGGTGATCTGTGGATTCTTTCAACCTCTATTTTGCCCTCTGGATCTAAAACATCAGGGCAGTTTTCCTTGAGAATTTCTTGAAGGGTGATTTCTAGGTTCTTTTCTTTGATCATGGCTTTCAGGTAGTCCAATAATTTTTAAATTGTCTCTCCTGGATCTATTTTCCAGGTCAGTGGTTTTTCCCATGAGATATTTCACATTGCCTTCTAATCTTTCATTTGTTTGGATCTGCTTAACAGCTTCTTGATTTCTCATAAAGTCATTAGCTTCCATTTGCTCCAGTCTAACTCTGCAGGAATGAATCTCCTCAGTGAGCTTTTGAGATTCTTTTTCCATCTGGCAAATTCGACTTTTTAAGGCATTCTTCTCCTCATTGCCCTTTTGGGCCTCCTTTGCCATTTGAGTTAGTCTATTTTTTAAGGTGTTATTTTCCTCAGTCAGGCTGTTGACCCTCATTTCATACTTTTCCTGCATCCTTCTCATTTCTCTTTCCATGTTTTTCCTCCACTTCTTTTATTTGATTTTTAAAGTCCTTCTTAATGTCCTCTATGGCCTGCAACCTGCTCATGTTTTCCCCTGGGGCTTTTGGAGCAGGGCATCTGACCTCACAGTCCTTTTCCCTCTCTATGCCCCCAAAATAGGAGTCTAGGGTTGCATTTTTCTGTTTCCTTTGCCTTGGCATGTTGCCACTTAATTACTTGACTTTTGGGCTTGTTGCAGGCCAGGAGCTGGAGCTGCCTCTGAAAACTACAAAATGGAGTGTTCCCTCAGTGGCTTCTAGCCCCCAGGGGAGGGAGCTGACGCATTCCCCAAATACTGGTCCCAAAGTCCATAGGACACTAACCTCTTACTTTGTCCTAGGCATGTCTATGTTGATAATTCTGGAGTCGCCACAGCTCCTGGTGTTCTGGGGTTCCTCCAGCCGGCTGCTGGCCCTGCTGCCCTGGGGCTAAAACCTCGGCTCACACGGACCTGGGCTCAGCTTGGCTCGGCTCCCTGACTGCTGTGCTGGTTCTTCCTGCAGCGCTGCTGGGCTGTCCTCAGTGGGAGGTTAGCCTCTCTGTGTTGTTCTCTGGGTTGTTCAGCATCCCCTTTTACATAGTTTGGGGGCAATCTGGGGGCAGAGTGGCTTGGATGAGCTGTTTCTACTTCACCATCTTGGCTCTGCCTCCCTTGCCTCCATTTTCCCACTGTGAAATTTTAAAATATATTTGATTACACTTACAAGAGAATTAAGACTTTAGCTTATTTAATCATATTGGAATTATTCCCCCATTATAGAATTATCATCCCTTCATATATTGAGAATCTTTATTTACCCTTAATCAAAATTTCAATCTGAAATATAACAGATGCCAGACACCATTGTTATATTGACCCCAACTAAGTTGGAGTCAAAGAAATAAAAGCTTTTAGACTAGTCTCATGAATAGTAGGAGGAATAATATGGTAAAGTGAGGGCATTGTGCAGAGAAGTAATTATTCTTTTTTTCTGCACAAGTGGTCTTTTTAAAAATTATTATTATTATTTTTGTTGTTGTTGGGAACTTCTTTTGGGGAAAATTCCCCTCTCTAATATCCCTCTGCAAATTTTCTAAAACTTTGCCTTACAGAATTGCCTTGGGCATTTGAGGCTTCCTTACCTACCCTGTCCCACAATAGATGTGTCAGAAACAGGACTTAAATACAAGTCTTCCTGGCTCCAAAGCCCACTATTTATCCATTATTCAATGTTGTCTCCCTTTGTATAGTAAATATAATTTGAGGGGAAATTCTCTCTAGCTTCAAACTATCCCTTCTATATAACCACTGTCAGATTTCCTAAAATTATCCCATTAGACTTATATTCCTTTGGTTGAAGAAATCTTTTGAATGAGACATTTAAAAAATATGAATCTACCTAGAATTGGTTTTATTATTAACTCTTTAACTCTGAATTACATTCATATCTGCCTTTCCCTGACAGCCAGTTGAGTTTTGATAAAGGAATAAATGAGGGCAGTTAGTTTTGAATACTATGGCAATGATTGGGAAATGGTTTGGTTTGGGGGTACTGTGGCCAATAATGTAGTCACTGATTGGAGAAAATAAGAGTTTAGAGGCATAGAGAGGGAAAGATTATAATGGTGAGGGGTGGTGTTGGGGATAGAAGATTGAGAAAGACAATTTCCACTTACTACAATAAGGGACCTAAAGGTAACCCTGATAATAATGACTCTATGAGATATCTTTCTAGAGTATTTGGGGATTGGACGAACACCAACATAGTTTATGTTCCCTCTTTCGCTAATGTTTTTGTTATTTTAGGGGATAGAATTCAGTTTGCTTTACATCTGAATCTGTATAATGAATTACTGTGTTGATTCTGTGCCTTAATTATTCTATGCTATTAATTTGGATAAAATATTTACTTTCAAAGGGTATTTAATGTTCTTTGAATCAAAGCTCCAGATTTAAGATCATTCTTTATCTCCTCTCCAGTTACCTCACCATAATATCATAGTTTTAAACTTGAAAAGACCTCAGTTCAATGTTCTCATTTTATATTTGAGGAAAATGTCCTAGGGATGTTAAATGACCTTTCCTATTTCATGTAGATAGTATGCACCAGAGATAGGACATGAACCCAGGTCACTTGACCATGTCTATTACTAATTACGGAACTGAGGATGTGCCTTTTAAATTTTCTGAGACTCAGTTTCATAATTTCTAAAATGGAGATAATTATACTTGCATTATCTACTTAACAGAGCTGTTGCTAATAAAGGACTTTAACCATAAAGTGCTATATGCATGTGATTTTTAAATTATTATTAATGGTTATTTTACCCCTTTGAAAAATCTCTGAAATGATGGAAGATAATAGGTGAAATTCTTCAATAGTTACCTTAAAGACATGAGTGATTTTCTCTTTGTAAACTTGCCTATGTTGAAATTTTCAGAAAACTTCATATCATATTGCATCAATTTTAAATTGGTTCATACCATTGCAACCTTTCCTTCTTGAAGGATATGTTGTTCCCTGAAGATAACAGAGAATTTGAAAGCTAACTTCTCTGGGTATCTCTAGACCTGTTGGCACTTGGGTCTTCTTTCAATTCTTTTTACCTCAAAAGGAATCTTTAACTAGATTTTGTAATTTTCCAATAAAATTCTAAAACTTTGGGAAAGTTATTTCAGGTCTTTTGAGAGACAACTAAAATGATCAAAAGGGATGGAGGAGATTCTTTTTAAGGCTAAAATAAAAGGAAAACAAATAAGGTCCCAATCTGGAAAGTTAGGGGTTGATGATCAATATGTTTTAATATGTAAAATTATGAAGGAGAGAATGAACTGAAACTTGACCATCACATCTCTGATGATTACAACTCTGGGTCAAGAAATTTGAAAGAGGAAGTTTTAATTTACATTTATTTATGCTGTTCTTGTATTTTGTCACAATAATCACTTCCTAAAAAACACTTCAATCAAACATACACAAAATACATTTCTTGAAAATAGTTGGGCAAAACTTCCTGAAGGCATATCGGTGACAGATAGTATATGACATTTTAACCTTTGTAGTTTATCGATTGCTGCCAGAAAGGGAAATGTGTGTATAAACCTTGATAGTAGGAAATTGACATTTTCTGTTATATTTGAGTTGAATTGTGTTGACTCAGTGTTTTTTCATTTGATTGTAATGGTATTTAAAAAATTTACTTCCTGTAAAATTTCTTCCCTTGGTTCTTTTTTCGCTCTGCACCAGGGAGGTCAGAGGATCATTCATAGATGCAAAACCAGAAAGGATCCTAGAGGTAGTGAGTCTAATATTTTTATTTACAAAATGGGAGACTAAGGCTCAGAAACATTGAATGACTTTCCCAGGGGCCACTCAACTGAAAGAGGATTTATTTTAATTCATACTTTACTGACACCAATCATAGTGCTCTATGTAGTGTTCTAGAACATTTTAGGACAAATAAAAGGAAGTGTTACTTAACATGATAGGTGAAATCATGAGTTACATTACTGAAAGAGGTAGTCTTGGAATGTATTACATTTTAATTTAGATATATGAATTATTAAGTAACAGCATTATTAAATGGAAATTAAGGATTTTTAGTTTCTGTCCCTGCTCACCTTTGTGTTTTGAATTTAGGATCCTAGAGAACAGTTATGCTCATTCACAACATATTGAATGGAGGGCTGGGTTTAGAGTAGGAGAACTTAAGTTCAAATTTGGTCTCAGATATTTTACTAGTTGTAAGACCAGGGCAAGTCATTTAACTTCTTTTTTACTAACTATAAAATGAGGATAAAAACGGCACCTATATCACAAAGTTGTCATAAAGATTAAATGAGATCCTTAAAAACTATTGAGTACACTGTCTTGCACATAGTAGGCACTTAATAAGTGCTTGTTCCCTTCCCCTTCTCCTTCCTTGGTCTCAGGTCAGAAGCAAATTATAAATTGGATGCACCACTTGTGAAATAGAGGAAAGCACTTACCATAATATGTTCTCATTTTTTTTCAGTGGCAATATTACTATTTAGGAGGAAGTATCAAAGAGCGAATGGACTTTGGTCTTGATATTGATAATTCCTACATATATTACCGTCCTGGATAAATCACTTAATCCAAAGAAATCTGTTTTCTTCATCTGTAAAATGACCGTGATACCTATAATAACTTTTGTAGATTTTTGTGAAGATGAAATAAGGTACCTAATATAAAGTGCTTTGCTACCATTTTAATATTATTTAGGTGGTGACTATTTTATCATAATTTCAAAGGTAAGAGATCAAAGGTCATCTGTTCATATCTAAAAATTAGCAGAAATCTCTCTCTTCAACATCTTTAGTAAGTAGTCATAGAACCTCAATTGAAAAACCTCTACTGATAGAACAAAATGCTATTTCCCCAGGCAGTCTATCTAACTTTCAAATGAGTCTAATTTTTAGAAAACCTTTTCATATGATGAGCTAAAATTTGCTTCTTTACACCTTCCATCCCTTGCTCCTCTGTTGCTCTCTAAGTTGACTAGAATAAGTTTTTTTAAAAAATCTTCCGCATGACGTTCCTTTAACTATTCATATATTTCTCATTTAACTTGAAGAAACATGCTAGAATCAGCTTTTATCAGCTCAGGAGAACCAATTGTTAAATATCCTGTATGAATATTTACAACTAAGAAAGAGACCAATGATACAAATCATGGCTTGATTTATGCTTTTGTTGATTTTCTAGACTTAAGAAAGTGATGGAGAAAATATTAATAATGTAGATTAAACTAAAAAAAATTGTTGTGTGTACATTTTTTTCCTGGAGAGAAGTTGTTAAATATTTATCAGCATACCCATCTTTTCCCTAAGCTACACATGGCTACTTCCCTTGCCTAATCTTCTTATACCTGGTCCTTAGTCTCCTAATTATTTTGGTTACCCTCCTCTCACCTTTCTCTAGTTTGTCAATATCCCTCCTACAATCCAGTTCATGAAATTTACCAGAGTTCAATGTACGGTCTGACCAGAGCAGAGGAAACCATTTCCTCTTATTCTGTACAGTGTCTCTGTTGATGCAGCCTAAAATCATGTCAGTTTTATTGACTCCTACATTAAGTCTTTGAGCCAGAATGAGTTGTAAGGCCTATATCCTTCTCAATATAATGATTAGAGTAGGTATATGTTCAACATTCCTTACCCCCTACGTTCAATCTTTTTGTTGTTTAGTTGTTTTCATTCATGTTCTATTTTTCATGACCTCATTTGGGGTTTTCTTGGTAAAGATACTGGAATGATTTGTCATTTCCTTCTCTAGTTCATTTTATAGATGAGGCAAACAGGGTGAAGTGATTTGCCCAGAGTCACATAGCTAAGTATATGTCTAAAGCCAGATTTAAACTGATGGTGACTCCAGGCTCAGCATTCTATCAACTGTGCCACCTAGCTGCCCTGAAATTCAACCTACTAGAAGCTTTTTAGATACATTAAAATTTTCATTTTTGGGGTGCAGGTCCTTAGTCTAGTACACTTAATCTTCATCTAATGTTTTTCCTGTGTCTCCCAGATTTGTACTCCTGCAAGTCTGGGCAGGTAGGTGGCATAGAGGATAGAATGCTGGGCCTAAAGTCAGGAAAACTCATCTCTCTGAGTTCAAATCTGGTCTCAGATACTTACTTGCTATGTGACCCTGGGCGAATCATTTAACCATGTTTGCCTCAGTTGCTTATCTGTAAAATGAACTAGAGAAAGAAATGCCAAGCCACTTCAGTATCTTGACAAGAAAATCCAAAATGGGTTAACAAAGAGTCAGATACAACTGAAAATGACTGAACAACAACAACATTTATGATAAGCATGACATTCATGTCTTTTTGACCCTATAGCAGGACACTTAAGATCTCTCTCCAAGTTTGCCTTGATACATTAATGACTAAACCTTGTATTGCATCTTTCAATCTCTTCTGAATCTATTGAATGGCTTTATCATGTATTTTCCATCTCGTCTATAAGGATTACATGAGCAATTTTTTTTCAACTGATTGTATAAATTATATTCTTTATCTAGTTATTCCTATAATCTAATAGTTTAACAACTTTGTCCAAATGGAAATGAGTTGCTGGCTTTTTGTCATCACTGGCTCCCTTTCTAAATTACAATTATTGTGATTTAACAATATAAATCATTTCTCAGAAAACAAATCTTAAAATGCTGTTTACTACTCCAAGTCACCTTTCTCTTCTGAAGCCCCAAACTTACAGGTGTTGCAGTGATGAAAATACTGTAACTGTCCTTAGAAATGTTTAATTCTGGAGGCGGAGCCAAGGTGGCAGAGTAGAAACAGCTCCTCCAAGCCTCTCTGCCCCTAGATTCCCCCGAAAATATGTAAAAGGGGACTCTGAACAACTTCTGGAGCCCCAGCACCCACAGAACGACACAGAGAAGCTAACCTCCCGCTGAGGACAGCCCAGCAGCCCTGCAGGAAGGACCAGTGCAGAGGTCTGGGACCTGGCAGCACGCAGAGCGCAGAGCACAGGAGTCGAGCCAAGCCCAGGTCCTCCTGAGCCGAGGTTTTAGCCCCAGGGCGGCAGGGCCAGCAGCTGGCTGGAGGAACCCCAGAACACCAGGAGCTGTGGCGACTCCAGAATTATCAACATAGACATGCCTAGGACAAAGTTAGAGGTTAGTGTCCTATGGACTTTGGGACCTGTATTTGGGGAATGCGTCAGCTCCCTCCCCTGGGGGCTAGAAGCCACTGAGAAGACACGCCATTTTGCAGTTTTCAGAGGCAGCTCTGGCTCTCAGCCTACAAATCGTGGGGAGATCCAGTGATCAGTCTTGGGGGGTAATCGCTCTTGCTTTAACCTCCCTGGATCTGGATTGTGATCTAGGGTGGAAGTCGTGGGTGGGTTTACAGCTTGCCAGAAAAGGAAGTTGCCCCCCACACGTTCGGGACGAAAATTCCTCTATCTGGCCTTAAAGCCATAGTGTGGCAACAAGCCCAAAAGTCAAGTAATTAAGTGGCAACATGCCAAGGTAAAGGAAACAGAAAAATGCAACCCTAGACTCCTATTTTGGGGGCATAGAGCAGGAAAAGGACTGTGAGGTCAGAAGTCCTGCTCCAAAAGCCCCAGGGGAACACATGAGCAGGTTGCAGGCCATAGAGGACCTTAAGAAGGACTTTAAAAATCAAATAAGAGAAGTGGAGGAAAAATTGGAAAGAGAAATGAGAAGGATGCAGGAAAAGTATGAAATGAGGGTCAACAGCCTGACTGAGGAAAAACAACACCTTAAAAAATAGACTAACTCAAATGGCAAAGGAGGCCCAAAGGGGCAATGAGGAGAAGAATGCCTTAAAAAGTCGAATTTGCCAGATGGAAAAGAATCTCAAAAGTTCACTGAGGAGATTCATTCCTTCAGAGTTAGACTGGAGCAAATGGAAGCTAGTGACTTTATGAGAAATCAAGATGCTGTTAAGCAGATCCAAACAAATGAAAGATTAGAACGCAATGTGAAATATCTCATGGGAAAAACCACTGACCTGGAGAATAGATCCAGGAGAGACAATTTAAAAATTATTGGACTACCTGGAAGCCATGATCAAGGAAAGAACCTAGAAATCACCCTTCAAGAAATTCTCTAGGAAAACTGCCCTGATGTTTTAGATCCAGAGGACAAAATAGAGGTTGAAAGAATCCACCCATCACCTCCTGAAAAAGATCCCAAAAAGAAAACTCCCAGGAATATTATAGCCAGGTTCCAGAATCCCCAGATCAAGGAGAAAATACTACAAGCAGCCAGAAGAAACAATTTCAATATTGTGGAAACACAATCAGAATAGCCCAGGACCTGGCAGCTTCTACACTGAGGGATCGAAGGGCATGGAATATGATATTCCAGAGGGCAAAAGAACTGGGAATGAACCTAAGGGTCACCTACCCAGCAAAACTGAGTATTTTGTTTCAGGGGAAAATATGATCATTCAGTGGAATAGAGGACTTTCAAGCATTCTTGAGGAAAAAACCAGAATTGAATAGAAAATTTGACATCCAGACACAGGAAGGAAGAGATGCCTGAGAAGGTAATCGGGGAAGAGAGATCAAGGGGGACTTATCAAAGTTGAACTATTTACATTCCTATATGGAAAAGCAATAACTGGGACTGATGATATCTTTCTCAGTATGAAAATAATGGAAGAAGGGGGTGTGGTCATATGAATACATATGTGAATGTGTGTGTGTATGGTTACAGTTATATATGGATAGAGGGCATAGGTTGAATTTGTTGTGAAGGGAGAATACTCAAGGGATGAAATTATGAGGTGAGAGAGGAAAGTGGCAAGAGGAGATGGGGAGAGACAGGGTAGGGTAAACTATCCCATGTAGAAGAAGCAAGGGGAAGTGGTTGCAAAGGAGGGGGAGAATAAGGAAGGCTAAAAAGGCAAAACCACATTCACATTGAATTTGGTTCAGGGAGAAAAATGGCATACATACTAAATGGGATATCTCAACCTGCAGCAGGATAGGGGGAAGAGGGATGAGAGGAGGGATGATGGATGGAGGGCATCCTTGGGGGGAGGGGAGGTTGGAAGTACCCACTATGGAAGAGGGACAGGATCATGTAGGGAATGGACCAGGTAGGGGGTGGGATGAGTGGGAGGGAATTATAAGCAGCCTTGTACAATATATCTACTATGATAATGTTTTGCATAGCTAGACATGTACAACATATACCGAATTACTTATCTCCCAAGAAGGAATGGGTGACAAGGGAGGAAGGAAATGGATCTGAAATTCGAGGTCGTAACATTAAATGTTTCAAATATATATAAATAGTATTATCAATACTCTTTTGCTTGTAATAGGGAGATAAGATGTGCAGGCATTGGCACACAAAGATTCACCTTCCTCTAATGGAAAAGTCGATGGGGGTATGGGAGAAGGTATGGGAGAGAGCAGATTGGAGGAAGTGATATCTTGTGGGACTACTATTCTGGGAGGTTGGGTAGGGGAATAATGGGGGGAAAACGATTGTAACTCAAAATCTGGAGGAAATGAATGATGTAAAACAGAAGTTAATAAAGCATTTGTTTAAAAAAATTTACAAAATAAAAAAAAATATTATAACCTAAAAAAAAAAAAAAGAAATGTTTAATTCTTTCTGTTACTATCCCCTCTCCTTTCCTCATCCTTCTCCACACTCCCGCCCATAGAAATCACCAGAAGTGAATTTTGGTGGTCCAGTTTGACAAGTCTCTCATGGTTATCTATCATTGATCTGAAATTATAGCTCATTCACCCCCCACCCTCCTTCTCATCTGATACCCTGGAAAGTATCTCTTTGCATCTTAAATTATTCAGACTTTGAACTAATAAAGTTTCTAACAAAGAAATGTCAATGTAACACATTCCTTTCAATAACAGCTTTTTTCGTATAACTACATTGGACAGCTGATGGTTAATTATATATGTCTTATGTTATAAATTCTAAAATGGAAGGTTTATACCATCCTTTTTTAATTCCCCACAATAACCAGTATGGTGCTAAGTCCACAGTAGGTTCTCATTCTTCTGAATAAATGTGAAGAGTTCACTGACTCAGAAGTCAGGAAATCTACATTCTATTATCAAATTTACCACTATCTATCTAGCTTGTTTTACCTTTATAGACTTTAGTTTCCTCTTCTGCAAGATAAGGGCATTGATTGATTTTTATAGTTTTTTTTTTATCATTACTAAAATTCTAGACTTCTATAAACCTAAGACATACTTAGGACATCCAAAGGCAAAGGACATTAGTATAATTGTGTACATTTATCTGTGTGTATTTACTTGAGTAAATTTCCAGTAAATTCATACTACATTCGAAACACACTTGAATTATTTAAAACAGTCTTCATTCCAGTCAATTTTAGTGATAAATATTTTATTTTCTATTCTAAATATGTATACATTAGGATCACTGGATCATAGACCCAGACCATGAAGGGTATTCAGAAGTAATATAGTTTAACTCCCTCTTGCCCCTTCCTTTTGGATTTTTACAAATTGACTTTTTACATATCTGCTTCAATTATATAGCAAGAACATAAGTAGAAATATTTCTCTCCAATATTCTCCCATGTGCCAATACCTGGGGAGAGTGGGTTCAAGCATAACTGAATTTTTATATAGCATTTGCCTCGTCAAGTTCATGTCTAGATATATAAGTAATGGTTAATATATTGATTACACTGCATCTCTGCTTTTGCTGGGCAAGGTCAAGTAAGTCACGTAGGTCTTTGCTCTTCATTGTCTCTCTTTTTTTAAAGCAATTGGGGTTAAGTAACTTGCTCAATGTTACATGGCTAATCATTTTTTTTTTTATGTATGGGTGCTAATTTTCTGAGGCGGGATCCTATCCTAGGTCCTCCTGACTCCAGGCTGGTGCTCTTACTCACTGTGCCACCTAGCCGCCCCTCTTCATTGTCTCTTGCTCTCCTGAAATTTAGAAACTCCCCAGGTTCTAGTCACTACCACTATCCTTAACATCAGAAAGAACAAATACATAGAGGCAAAGAACAGAGGCTTATTCACTGGTTGAATGTTAGTTTGGGTGGAAAGGCTTGAGGTCTCTCCTTATTCACAAGATATCTTTCTCACTAGAACTCAGGCAAGGTAGGAAGAAGCAGAGAAGTCCAACCTTTTAGTACAGATGAGGAAACTAAAGCCCAATGAAGTAAAATGACTTGTCTAAGTCTCACAGTGCAATAGTCAGTGTTTAAACCAAAATCCTTTGGCTCCTGAGCCAATGCTCTTTTCTCTGCACTGTTCATTTCTTGCCCAGTCTCCTCTGAATTTTCCCATCATGCCCCCAGTACCTTATCACCCCACTCCCACTTTTCAGTTTCCTTTAATATGTTGTCTTCCCCATTAGAATATAAGCTCCTGAGGGCAGGGACTGCTTTTATTTTTGCTGTAATTGTATTATCAGCACTCAGCATGATGTCTATTATATAATAAGCACTTATTAAACACGTTTTGACTTGCTGACTGACATATAGGACCTCTTTTCCAAATCTCTGATTGTTTCTGGCATTTGAACTTTGCTTGTGGTACATAAATGATGATAAGGATTAAATTTATTTTATTTTATCTCATTTCTTCCCAGAATGATATGATCATGGATTTACATCTTGGCAAAGAATACCTACTTCTATGTGATTACAAAGCCATTAAAATATAATGGGGGTTTGACATAAGCAGAGGACATCTAAAATGGTATAATTTGCATCTGAGATAATGGGGAACTTCTGGGAGACAGGAAAACTGGCACAAACATGAGTATTTTGTGCTAGCCCATCATGTGCTTAGGAATGACCCTATTCCATAGGCTATGTATCCAGAATTGACTATTCTTTAAAACTGCCTGAGACAGCACATTAAGTTTTTCCCACAACATTTTTTTTTCTGAAGGTAGAGAACTCCTTCACTAATAGGTTAATACCTTGTACTAAAGTAGGAAGGACCTTAGAGTCACTCCTTTCTTCTCCATACACACACTTAGGCCATATGATCTTGAGAAATGGACATGGGATTTTGACCTCTTTTGAGCACCCATTTTTCACTTCTAGATTCAAGAATTGGAGTTTTTGACCTTACAGCTCAAGACACAAGGATCCAAAGAGTCCAGAAATCCAGGCAGAGTGCTGTAGTTACCCCAACAAGGAAATCCTGAGGATCAGGTGTCCAGGACACTAGCCAGTGTGACTTGGTACTGCAACTTGTTGGGATTTATACTATGTAGTGATTGAGTTAAAGTTATGAGCCTAATGCTTCTTTCCCCAGAGACTGAGGTGATGGAGGAAGTTGATGTCCCCAAGGTTTTGGGGGAAATATGTGTTCTTGCTTGAACTTTAAATCAAAAATATTTTTCTAAAAGCTAATCATATGTTAAATGGTTAAATGGTCATCAGGTGCTAGTTACTGAGTCCCCTGAAATTTAAGAGCATATACTTGGTGGTGTTTAAACCACTGGAAGAGAAGAGATACTCCACAAACTCTGTAGAGTACCAGCTAACCCTGTGGGGAGGTATAAAATGTGAGAGGATTATCCCTCAGACAGTGGGGTCAGAAAAAAGACAATAATACAAAATTAATAAAGAAGATTGCAATATCTTCTAAAAACTAACTTCTAAAAACTAACAAGACCATATATGCTGCTCCTGTTGTGAGTAATTACTTATATTTGAAATATTATTACCTGCAAGCCCTCTTACTCAGTTTTCACTCTAAAAAAGAGAACCATTGCTAGATTAGAGATAGGAGGAACCATATAGAAATAATCTAACCCAGCCTCTTCATTTTACTGAAAGAACTGAAATGAACAAATGTTTGAGGACTTCCTTAAGGTGACATAGCTAGTTGGTGGCATTGAAATTCTCTATTTACTTTCCTTCATTATATTAGACATGAATAGAAGTGGAAAGTGAATTAATTGGCTTGAGGTTTTATGGTATTTTCCTCAGTCAATTGAATATATTGCCACTGTCATCTCACACAGATGGAGAGAGTTTTGCTGTTTCTGTCATACATCTATTCCTTCTTATTACTGGCTCTTGATCATCATGTTATAGAACCCAAATCTAGACATTTGGGATAAACAGTCATATTTGTTTGAAAGGAGACCCCAAAGCCATTGAGAGAGCAAGACTCGAGGCAGAGTTAGAAGTATATATAGAAGGCAGCATCTATACAGATGTGTTGCAGAAAGGGAATACAGTTTAGTCTCCTGAGCATGGGTAAGATGACTATATTACCTACAGAATTGTATAACTGCTTGAGATTTTCACCTGCATTCATAACTCAAAGTGGTAGAATTAGAAGGAGAAGGGCATCCCTATTTGAGTCATCATTTATCGAACTTCAGGCTTTTTTCATGTCTCTCAGAAATGGAAGTGAAGCCAGAAATTTTCTCATAAACAACTTTATTCCCTAGAATAAACATCTCTTCTTCATTTTATAAAACCGTAAGCAAAAATTGTAAATGGATATAGTTAAACCTTATGGTGGTTCTGTTCCCTATGAAATTGTGTAGAGAACTTTCAAAATATTTTTTTTCTGGTTGCATTTAAAAATATTGAAGAGAAATGGGTTTGAAAAGAAATCCAAGCAGCAGAAAGCCAGTTTGTCTGACAGATTCAGTGGAAGATGATGTTGGTAAATAATGACCCATCAAGGGCAAAAAACAAAGCAAAACAAGACAAAACTGGAAAGACTACTAATAAAAACAAGGTGGGCTCTTTTCTCCTGTCTTGAGCAAATATAACCCTAAAGTCTGATATGAGAATGGGGTGAAGTTTTCTGCCACTCAGCATTTGCAAACATGGAAGCTGCAAGGTAGAGAAAACATATACATATACATTGGTCACTTGCCTGCTTTTCCATGTTGAGGAGAAAAGCCGGGGCATAGAAATGAGAACAGGATGCCCAGAAGCCACCTTCCCCACATTGTAATTCTTTGTATTCGTGAATCAATCAAATATGGAGACTACAAAGAAAACAACTCTGCCTTTTTAGAGCCAATAGCAAGAGCAAACATTAATTAGAACAGGGATATGTAACCTGGTATCTGCAATTTTTTCAGGTATTGATAACAGTTTTGTAATATAATTTGTTTCCATTGTAATCCTATATTGTTTATGCATTGAATAGCATTAGTCTAGGTGGCAGAGTAGATAGAGTGCTGAGCCTGGAATTAGGAAGACATGAGTTCATATCTGGTTTTATATACTTACTTATGACCCTGGGGAAATCACTTAATCTCGGCTTTCCTCAGTTTCTTGAGCTATAAAATGGGAATGATAATATTTACCTTTCAGGGTTGTTGTGAGGGTCAAAGAAGAAAATGATTGTGAAGCCCTTAGCACAAAATGTTAGCTATTGGTATTATTAGTTCAAGAAAGTGTCCATAGACTTCATACTGCCAAAAAGGTCCATGACACAAAACTAACAGACTAGGAACTCCTGATTTAGAAAAAAATGAGAATGGGAGAGAAGAAGATGGAAGAAGCTTTGGGATGAGGCCTCTGAAAAGTTATTAACTAATTAGTGTCTCTGATTTTTCTTTGGTATCTTTAGATAGAAGAAAAAGCCAGGTTTGTAGGTAACTCTTAGATGTGTGTCTGATAGTGAACATCATGGTAAAAGGGGAGTGCTAAATGCAGGTTAGGAAATAGGCCTTTAGATTGGGAGCTGTCGACTAGTTCTGCTTTATCTTTTTTTTTTTTATAGTATTTATATATATATATATTTGAAACATTTAATGTTACGACCTTGAATTTCAGATCCATTTCCTTCCTCCCTTGTCACCCATTCCTTCATTGGGATATAAGTAATTCAGTATATGTTGTACATGTCTAGCTATGCAAAACATTATCATGGTAGATATATTGTACAAGGCTGCTTATAATTCCCTCCCACTCATCCCACCCCCCCACCTGGTCCATTCCCTACATGATCCTGTCCCTCTTCTATAGTGGGTACTTCCAACCTCCCCTCCCCCCAAGGATGCCCTCCCATCCATCATCCCTCCTCTCATCCCCCTTCCCCCTATCCTGCTGCAGGTTGAGATATCCCATTTAGTATGCATGTCATTTTCTCCCTGAACCAAATTCAATGTGAATGTGGTTTTGCCTTTTTAGCCTTCCTTATTCTCCCCCTCCTTTGCAACCACTTCCCCTACATGAGATAGTTTACCCTACCATGTCTCTCCCCATCTCCTCTTGCCACTTTCCTCTCTCACCTCATAATTTCATCCCTTCCCAACAAATTCAACCTATGCCCTCTATCCATATATAACTGTAACCATATACACACACATTCACATATATATTCGTATGACCACACACCCTTCTTCCATTATTTTCATAGTGAGGAAGATATCATCAGTCACAGTTATTGCTTTTCCATATAGGAATGTAAATAGTTCAACTTTGATAAGTTCCTTTTGATTTCTTTTCCCTGATTACCTTCTCAGGCATCTCTTGCTTCTTGTGTCTGGATGTCAAATTTTCTATTCAATTCTGGTTTTTTCCTCAAGAATACTTGAAAGTCCTCTATTCCACTGAATGACCATATTTTCTCCTGAAACAAAATACTCAGTTTTGCTGGGTAGGTGACCCTTGGGTTCATTCCCAGTTCTTTTGCCCTCTGGAATATCATATTCCATGCCCTTTGATCCCTCAGTGTAGAAGCTGCCAGGTCCTGGGCTATTCTGATTGTGTTTCCACAATATTGAAATTGTTTCTTCCTGGCTGCTTTAGTATTTTCTCCTTGATCTGGGGATTCTGGAACCTGGCTATAATATTCCTGGGAGTTTTCTTTTTGGGATCTTTTTCAGGAGGTGATCGTGGATTCTTTCAACCTCTATGTTGCCCTCTGGATCTAAAACATCAGGGCAATTTTCCTTGAGAATTTCTTGAAGGGTGATTTCTAGGTACTTTCTTTGATCATGGCTTTCAGGTAGTCCAATAATTTTTAAATTGTCTCTCCTGGATCTATTTTCCAGGTCAGTGGTTTTTCCTATGAGATATTTCACATTGCCTTCTAATCTTTCATTTGTTTGGATCTGCTTAACAGCATCTTGATTTCTCATAAAGTCATTAGCTTCCATTTGCTCCAGTCTAACTCTGAAGGAATGGATCTCCTCAGTGAACTTTTGAGATTCTTTTTCCATCTGGCAAATTCGACTTTTTAAGGCATTCTTCTCCTCATTGCCATTTTGGGCCTCCTTTGCCATTTGAGCTAGTCTATTTTTTAAGGTGTTGTTTTCCTCAGTCAGGCTGTTGACCCTCATTTCACACTTTTCCTGCATCCTTCTCATTTCTCTTTCCAATTTTTCCTCCACTTCTCTTATTTGATTTTTAAAGTCCTTCTTAAGGTCCTCTATGGCCTGCAACCCGCTCATGTTTTCCCCTGGGGCTTTTGGAGCAGGACTTCTGACCTCACAGTCCTTTTCCCGCTCTATGCCCCCAAAATAGGAGTCTAGGGTTGCATTTTTCTGTTCCCTTTGCCTTGGCATGTTGCCACTTAATTGCTTGACTTTTGGGCTTGTTGCCACACTATGGCTTTAAGGCCAGATAGAGGAATTTTCGTCCCGAACGTGTGGGGGGCAACTTCCTTTTCTGGCAAGCTGTAAACCCACCCACAACTTCCACCCTAGATCACAATCCAAATCCAGGGAGGTTAAAGCAAGAGCGATTACCCCCCAAGACTGATCGCTGGATCTCCCCACGATTGTAGGCTGGGAGCCGGAAATGCCTCTGAAAACTACACAGTGGTGTGTCTCCTCAGCAGCTTCTAGCCCCCAGGGGAGGGAGCTGACGCATTCCCCAAATACAGGTCCCAAAGTCCATAGGACACTAACCTCTTACTTTGTCCTAGGCAAGTCTATGTTGATAATTCTGGAATCTCCACAGTTCCTGGTGTTCTGGGGTTCCTCCAGCCAGCTGCTGGCCCTGCCGCCCTGGGGCTAAAACCTCACGTGGACCTGGGCTCGGCTCGGCTTGGCTGGGCTCCTGTGCTCTGCGCGCTGCCGGCTCCCAGACCGCTGCGCTGGTCCTTCCTGCAGGGCTGCTGGGCTGTCCTCAGTGGGAGGTTAGTTTCTCTGTGTCGTTCTGTGGGTGCTGGGGCTCCAGAAGTTTTTCAGAGTCCTTTTTTTACATAGTTTGTGGAGAATCTGAGGGCAGAGAGGCTTGGAGGAGCTGTTTCTACTCCGCCATCTCTAGTTCTGCTTTATCTTAAAAGAAATTAAGAAATGAAAGAGGAAACATAAGCTGAGTCCAGCATTTAAATAAACAAAACTGTACGATGTTAATGCTGGAAAGAATATTAAGAATCCTCTAACCTTGTTCATTTTATAAGCATAGAAACTATCACAGAGACAAATGACCTGCAGAAGGTCACATGGCTGGTTAGTGATAATGGTTTTTTTTTTTTTGTAGGTGTCATTACTTGCATTAAATGAAGTCTTTCCTCATTGTTTATGTGCTGTCAGATATAATTTAATTTATATAGTCTGTTAATTAATAGAGATTTTTTAAAAAAAAGAGCTAGAAGATTATATATAGCTGGAAGATTATATAACATCTATATAGTTACAACCCCATTACTAGAAGAAATAGAAGATGAGTCGGTGGTAACAAATAAATGTGAACAGCTTCTAGTAATTATACCTTTGAAAAACAAATATAGGGAAGAAGAAAGGTAGAAATGTCTCTTGAGATGTATTCAGCTGGGTCAACTGAGTTTATGGTTTTTTAATCTCATTTTTCTTTATAACTTTTCCTCCCATCACTTTTATCTCTTTATATATCACTCCCTACCCAAAGAGCCATCCTTTAGGAAAAAAAAAATTAAGGGGGGAGGAGGGGAAAGCAGCTCAGAAAGACTGATTAACACATCAATCATATATACAGTAATCCATAGCCATAGTCCCTTTTTCTGCAAAGAGAGCAGTTTCATTTTCTCTAATTTCCTTCAAATGGTTTTATTGAAGTCTTTTTATCATCAGTATAATTTCTATCAATCCCACTTCCCTTTCTAGAAAGCCATTCTATTTAACAAATGATATTTATTAAAGATAAAAAGATAAAAAATATCAGCACGCAAGACCAGTACTTTGAAAAAACCTGAAATATGTGCAATGTACAATACTAATGTACTTTCCACCTTTTCAAAAGGTGATGTGTCTTCTCATATTTCTTTTCTTGAGCCATATTTCTTTATGATATTGTAGTATTTCTTTTGGAAATTTTTGTTCTTTTTGCTTATATAGTTATAGGTATCATTTTTTTTTATCTCTCCTTATTATACTCTGCATCAGTCCATACACATCTTTGCATGTTTCTCCATATTAATCACATTCAACATTTCTCTCAACAGTTTAATACTCTGTTATAATCATGCATTGTAATTTGTTTAGCCATTCCCTAGTTGATTGGCACCTATCTCATCTCCAGTTTGCTGTCATAAAAAATACTGCTATACGTATTTTGTTGTATATGATGACCTTCTTATTATCAGTGACATCCTTGGGGTAGAAGACTAGTAATGGAATCTCTGGATAAAGTAAATGGATCTTTTAATCGTATTATGTGCATAATTCCAAATTTGCTTCCTAAAATGACCATACTGATTTACAGCTCAATCAACAGTGCACCTGTGCATCTACGTGAAAACCCATCCAACACTGACTATTCCCATCTTTTGATATTTTTGATAATTTGTGGGGTCTGAGGCAAAACCTCAGGGTTTTTTAGCTCTACTTTTCTCTATTAATATCATGAATGACTTTGGGTATTATTTCCTGTAACTTAATAATTTGCAATTAATTTTTTAGAAAGATTTTCCATATCCTTTCACTATCTATTGGAGAAAAGCTTTTGATTATATATACTTACTTTATACATAATATTTAATATAAATTGTATCAAGATAGACTATTAGTATAATTATACATTGTTTTATTAATATTGGATATGTCACCATGTTAATAACATTGGTATATATCTATACATTATAGTGTGTATTACATATTAGTATCTGTTAAATTTTATATGTTTTATTCTCAACCCTTATCAGATAAGTATATCACCAAGTTTTTTCCCATTCTCCTGCATCTCATCCTGTGTGCTTTACCTTTGTTCAGAAGCTTTTAAGTTGCATTTAATCATCATTATCTATTTTAGCTTTTATAATTGCTTCTATTCATTGTTTGATTAAGAATGCGCCTCTAACCTATATTTGTGAGGGACTTATCATTTGATTCCTTCTAATTTTTATACTATGATCTTTAATATAAAGTTCTGTTATCAATTTAGAATGTATGATGTAATATGGCACAAGATGTTGGCCTAAGTGTAATTTGTTAAATGGCTTTCAAATTATCCTAGCAATTTTTATGAAAGAGGAAGATCATTCTTAAGTAATTTGTACTTAGAGCTTATTGAATACTGTTTCTCAATATCTCTTGTGTTCTCTGTTCTGTTGATCTCCCTGTCTCTCTCTCTCTGTCTCTCTCTCTCTCTCTCTCTGTCTCTCTCTCTGTTTTTTCTCAACAATACAGATGGTTTTGATGACTGTTGCTTGATAATATAGTTTGATTTCTAGAAGTACCATTCATTCTTTGCCCCAACCTCTTTACATTATATCTCTTGATTTTTTTTTTAACAAATGGATTTATTGGAGTGGCTATGTGGCACAGTGAATAAAGCACTAGCCCTCGAGTCATGAGGACTTGAGTTCAAATCTGGCCTCAGACACTTAACCAAAAATTAGCGGTATGATCTTGGGCAAGTCACTTAACCCCAATTGCCCTCCAAAAAGCAAAAACAAACAAACAAACAAACAAAAAAACCCCAAATGGATTTATTATTTTAGCAACTTCTAAAAAGTAGCCCTTTGATAATTTATTGGTTTATTAACTTTGGAAGTATTGCCATTTTTGGCATATTAACAGCTTGTAGCAGTGAATATTGCTCCAGGTACTTAAGTTTTTATTTATGTATTTATGTATGGAGCATAGTATAATTGAAACTATATCCACTGTGCATATGTGTGTGAGCATGCATGCACTTTGGTAGATTGACCAGATATCATATGCATTACCTTTTTTTTTTAATGGGATATCCATTTCTATTAGTACCTCTTAATAATTTTGTTATTTTTATGTAGGAAAGCTATTCTGAACCTTGAAACATTGCTCATGCTATTCATGGTCTCAATTAGTATCTGCTGATTAAGTAGAATTTTCTAAGTAAATCATCCTAACATCAATAAATTGAAAAAGCTTGATCTCCCCTTTGTATATACTTAGACCTTTAATTTATTTTTCTTGTCTAATTTCTGTTGTTAGCATTTCCAGAACCATATAAAATGATACTGAAGAGGGTAGGTATCCTTCTTTTACTTCTGTATTTGTTGGGAAATTTTCTATTGAATTCCCATTGCAAATGATCCTTGCTTTTGTTTTTAGATAGATACTTTTTATTATATTAAAGAGGTCCCTTTATGTCTACACTTTCAAGGGTTACTTTAAACACATCAAAGACTTTTCCCTCATCTATGAGATAACCATGTGGTTTGGAATGTTTTGACTGCAGCTCCCTTTCTGTGGGAAGAAGGATGAGGCTGGGATACAGGTTATATACATACATAGCTAATTAATTTTTTTTACTTTCTTATCTTTTTTTCTCACATTAGAGTCTATTATTCAAGACAAGTCTCATGTTTAGCTATCCACTTACATTTTGTAATTTAAGAAATGTCAGAAGATCTATTCACCTATCCATCCCCAAAATATTTTCAGTTTTTCTCCATGTGTGAAATTTCTGCTAAGAAATGATTAAAAACATGGTCATCTGATGGTTATGACCTGTCCCCTGAGTCTACCACTTTCTAGCCTAGTGAACTTGGGAGAATCATTTGACTTCCACGATTCTTAGTTAATTCATCTATAAAGAGGGGAAAATATTATCTGTACTACTCATTTTATAGCTTATTGTGAAGAGACAAAGATACATACATACAGAGAGAAGGAAAGAGAGAGAGAATGAGAATGGCTTATGTAAGGTTTCTGTTATAATAATAGGAGAATGTCAAAACATATACATACACATACATTAAGTTTTTAGAAATAAGAACTTGTAATTTTACAGAGTGCCTGGGATCAAAGATCCTCTAAGTCTCAACACTAAGTATCCAATTCTAAATTCAATATTAAGTGCCCTCACACAACACAATCATTTTATTTGGAAAATATCATTCTATTTAAGTGGGCATGTACTGTGGCAGAGAGTAAATGACACCTTATTCTCCCATGGTACACATTTCTATCCATATTTTATGTAGGTAAATGTTACATCTAAATAATCACTTTTTAAATAAAATATTATTTATTATTAAAATGAATGTGCCTTTAAAGTTATGCTTAATAGTTGTATTCAATAGTCATAATGTTATGCTATTAATCTCCATTGGGAAGTATTGAGTTGCCTCCACAGCCCCTAATGATGTAATCATAAATATTTCTGTTGGATGGGGTTGTATATGTTTTCCAAGGTGACAACTGAGCTGACAGAGATGACAGCCATTCACTTAGCTTCTTACTGCTTTCATGCAAGCCCACTCTATCCTGACAGCTGTATCAGCAGGCCCTTCTGCTGCTTGTGCTGATAAAGCCTTCTACACGCAAGAAGCCAATAGAAATCACTTGGTGATATGTACATTATATTATGCATTAGAGTTTTCATGAAGCTGATCCTGATTACATAGAAAGAATTCTATAGATGGCTATGATATTAGATAGACTGGGATTTCACATTTGGCTTAAGGTATTACCTCTTCAAAATGAACTGCAAGTAGATAATCTTAAACTTTTGCAGGAAGAAGTAAGTTTATATTAGAATAACACTGTCAAGTAGTAAGGTGAATGAGTATATTTTCCCCTTATGCCATACATAGGTAAGAGGCCCCTTGTAAGATTTCGAACGATTGATGATATAGGCTTTCAGCTAGGACTGATTTTAGGCCAAATAATCAGGAGATTATTATAAGTTCTTTCCTTTGTGCTCTTTTCTCCCCTTGATAACTACTCAGTTCTTAGGCACTTCAAGTTCTTTCATTTTCTTGAAAGTATGATTCATATAAATTGGCATTCTGTTTTCAAGAAAGGATCTGAAACTCATTTATGCTAAAGAGTAAATGAGAAACAATCATATTAGGCTTGCCTCCCTCAGGATGATTTGTAGCTTACATACCATCAAGCTCATAAGAAGCAATTACAGTGGAAATTTGTGTAAAATGAGGGAGATTTAACCAAAAATTTCAACTGCTTGTCACTATTTTATCTCTGATTTCCGTGACCTACCAGATTGGACCTCATGTGAAAGACATGGCATCCATCATTTGACACTTTGGAATCCCCTCAGATTTGTTAGAACCTGCTAGAACTTCTCTGACTTGAAGGTTACTGAGTCAGTTGTTGTTGTCCAATTATTTCAGTAGTGTCTGACCCTTTGTGACTCCATTTGCAGTTTTCTTGGCAAAGGTACTGGAGTGGATTGCCATTTCCTTTTCCAGATCATTGTACAGGGGAGGAAAGGAGGTAAACAGGATTAAGTGACTTGCTCAGGGTCACACAGTTAGTAGGTGTCTGAGGCTGGATTTGAACTCAAGTCTTCCTGTGTCTAGACCTTTGCCACCCAGCTGGGTCAGAGAGCCATTCAAATAAGATTTTAGTAGAAACAGATGCTTATAAGAAAGAAAACTAAGGTGGTATAAAGTAGGTGACAGACACAAAATTTCCCCAAATAGAAGGTATAGAATCTCCATCTCCCAAATGGAACCTCAAGGTCTTAAACATATACCAGATATAGAACAATTCTTATCCCATAGAAAATGTAAGAGATAGAAAGGACAAAAAGAGGCACAGAAAATGCCAAAAAAAAGACTCAAATAGCCCATCAATTTTCCCAGGAGAATTGAACCCTCACATCATACTCAGACATTCTGTGGAGTCTCTCCTCTAGAAATATCTCTCTAAGACATTTAGTTCTACCATCTTTAGACTCTCCATGGAAAGTAGATGCACACTAAGGTACTGTTGAACAAAAGATGCTTTTCCTATTGAACCTCTCCTATCTAAGAATTCACCAGCATTTTGAACTTCTCTTGTGTATGCTCATTGCTCCTCTATATCCTTCAGAATAAGAGATTCAGTTCAAGGATTTCTTCAAACTTTTTGTGTCCTAGTTATATGTTTTTACTATTTCAAGATTGAATAAAGGCAGGGTTGGCTTCAAATAACTTGCCTGAAAGTAGGGCAGGGGTGCTATATTGTATAATTTTCCAGGTCCAGTAAGTTCCCCTTAACCCTTAAATCTCACTCTATTTACCTGAAATTCCACTGTAGGTGCCTGCCTCTCAGGTTTTGATCTAGTATAAGCTACAAATCCTCCTGAGGTAGGAAAAGCCTAGAGCTGTTATCTTTCATTTAGCTTTTAGTATGAATGAGTTTCAGATCCTTTCTTAAAAGCAGAATGCCAGTATATACCAATCTTGCTTTCAAGAAAGTAGGATAGCTTGGATTGCCTAAGGGGAAAGAGACCACCAAGCTGAGAAAAGGGCATAGAGCTATGCAGCTGAAGTAGTCTCCTGGGTATTTGGCCTGGGGTCAGTGCTAACTGAAAGCATATATCAATTGTACGTATGGATTTTTCAGTTTTACCAATCTGATCCCCGAAGTAGTATTCTCTGAAGAATATAAAACTAAAAATTGGCTCTAGTAAAATCATATAATAAATTTCATTCCCTGGATAGCTAGCTGCAAATATTACCACCTAAATTATTCAATTCATGATAAAGTAGAATCCCTTTGTTTTTAATTAGTAGCACTAAAATTGCATTAACGTTTCCTTTGTATTTCAATATTTAAGTAAATATTATGACCATAGGATGGAATGAGATGATGAAGAAATGCAAACAATATAATAAGTTCTAGTAAAGAAAGAACTAATTATCACTGTAGAAAACTGTCCTTTTCTTTTTCAAAATTCAATGATGAATATATTTCAGTTAGAGGGCAGAGTTATCTCAAATTCATATGAGCAGATGGCTCATATGATTTTGATGGGTATGTGGATTTCACAGAAATTAATGCCTTCTATGATTATTTTTCTTTCCAGTGCCTTCTTTCCATTTCATCTACCTTAATTTTTAGTTATTTTTCCCCAGGAGTGAACTAAGCTAATTCTTTCCCTTCTTTCTCTCCTACACTAGATTTATTCAATATAAATTCAGAAAAGACTGGAGGTGAAGAGATTTCTTAGGCAGTCTCTTGGCTTTGAAAATCATTTCTAATATTCATTTGATAAAGCCCACACATCTGTTGAACTAAACATCATTCCTTAAAGCATATTTATTCTCTCTGACTTTTGTTTGAGAACATATGGTAGCCCATAGAAATAACTTGAGGCACATGGAAAGTAAGTGTAGTTTCCAAACTGCTTAATATTAGGTTATATTTTCATGCTAAGAAAACTGGTATAATATTGGTATAGTAGCTGGTTAACTCTTTAATTTAAGATTTTATTTTTCCCACACAACAAAGCAAGAAGTAAAAGATATACCACATATTAAATAATCAATGATGTTTTACTATAGAAAATAGGATTTGTTAAGTCTCAGGTTGAAGTGAGTTTTCAATGTCCTTTGAGATGCATATGCATGATATGTGTCCTACTTTTTGATCCCCAAATTTATAATTCCATCAACTACTTCTGTGTTTTCTCTCCTCACCTCTGCCTCTTAGAATCCCTATATTCCTTCAAGACTCAGTTAATATGACTTGTCTTGCAGAAAAAATTTACCCCATCCACTTACTTATTGGTATATACTCTATATTTAACCCCCCCCCCCCCCCGCCAATTCTTGCTCTTTATTCTCATCTGTCTCCATTTTCTGGTCTCTTCTGTAGGTCCCTTTCTCTTCTCTGTCTCTATAGTCTCTTTGTCTCATGCACATACATACATTTATATATATATATATATATATATATGTGTGTGTGTGTGTGTGTGTGTGTGTGTGTGTGCGTGTGCATATATATATATATGCACACAAACACACACATAGGCATATATTCATATATATTTCTATGCTGTTATCATTTCAATAGAATTTAAGTTTCATGGGTTAATCTGTTTATTTTATCTTTGTAATCCCTATGTCAGTGACTTGCACATAGAGACATTTAACTAATAATTATGAAATGGAATATATTGTATATTTTGAAGAGAGCTAATTTATAGCCTATTAATGGAAGTGAAAGTTGGTTGATATAGACAAGTTATGGGGATATTTCAAACATACAATTCACTCATTTTCTTTATTAATACCAGTTTGATTTTCTTTTCTGAATTAACTAGGTAACTGCTATCATCTCTTCACTTTGCTATGGTTACATGAATATACTGTTAGTAATTATGTTTAATTTAGGCACCTTTTAAATTTATTTTGTTAATTTTAGAAATACCTTTGGCTTGGTAGAACAAAATGCAGTTTTCAGTGAAAGCTTACTTTCCGTAAGCTGTCTCTCCTGTTGGTTGGTTATTGCCTTTTATTCTTGAAGAGGATCAATATGACATCACTATGTTAAGAGTCAAGTTACAGTGTGTCCAACAGTATCTCATCAGATCATTATGAGCTCAGAATGCTCTACCAAAGGTGGGGAACAAATAGTACATGTGAACATTTTGGGTGGATTCTCTAAATTTGTACATCTCCCATTCCTTTTGAGCAACTTCAATTTGCTTTGTTCATAGAGCATAGCATCTTCTCTCATGACAGCATACCATTGTTGTGCAGTCCTGTGCCAGTGTCTCCCATGTCACAAATCAATTCCAAAATTCTCGAGACCTTGGGAGTGTCCTTGTATTGCTTTTTTCTGACCACCATGTAAGCTCTTGCCTTGTGTGAGTTCTCCATAAAATAGCCTTTTTGGCAAGGCTTTGTTTGGCATTTGAATAATGTGGCCAGCCCATCCAAGATGCACTCTCAGCAATAGAATTTGAATGCTTGTCAGTTTAGATCAAGAAAGAGCCTCAGCTAATCTTCAGAATCTTCCTAAGACAATTCAAAATCAAATGGAAGCAATTCAGTTTTCTCGCATGGGGCTGGTATACTGTCCAGGTTTCATAGGCATACAGCTATGAGGTCAGCACAATGACTCTATAGACCTTCAGTTTTGCAGCTAATACCTCTTTTCTCCTATACCTTTTTTCAGAGCCTCCCAAGCACTGAGCTAGCCCTGGCAATGCATGTGTCCAACTCATTATCAATATGTGCCTCCCTGGAAAGTATACTGCCAAGGTAAATGAGCTTATCCACAGCATTCAAAACTTCTCCATTTGCTGTAACTGATGGTTCCATGTATGGATGGTTTGGTGCTGGCTGATGGAGTACTTGGTTTTTTTTTTTTTTTGGTGTTAATTATTAGGCCCAAATTAGCACAAGCAGCAGAGAATCAATCCCTACTTTGTTGCATCTCAGCTTCAGACATTGCATTGAGTGCACAATCATTTGCAAACAGAAAATCATGCACCAACACTCCTCCACTTGGTCTTGGCTTGTTGCCTTTTTAAGTTGAAGAATTTACCATTAGTATAGTAGCTGGTCTTGATACCATGTTTGTCTTCATTGAAGGGATTTGAAAACATGGCTGAAAATATCATGCTAAAAACATGAGAACAAACACCCAGCCTTGTTTTACTCCATTGGTGACTGGGAAATCATGAGAGTATCTTTGTCCATTATATAGAAACTGGGTAAGCATGTAATCTTGAAATTGATGTACAGTGCTAATGAACTTTTCCAGGCAACCAAATTTGGACATAATTTTCCATAATCCCTTGCAAATTATAGTATCAAAGACTTTAATCAGATCTGCAAAGGTTGTATACAGATCTCTGTTCTGCTCCTGGCATTTCTTTTGGAGTTGTCAAGTAGCACACACCATATCCACTATTTCTCACCCCTTTCTGAAGCCACACTGGCTCTCAGCTAGATGACCATCTTCCATGTGAAGGATCAGCTTATTGAGGACTCTGGCAAGAATCTTTCCATTAACAAATAAGAGAGATACTGCCCCCTGTGATTTTTTTAACCTCTCCTTTATCTTTGTAGAGATGGACGGCGGAGGTGTCCTTGAACTCCTGGGGGATAACTTCCTCTTGCCACGTAATCTGGAAAATTGCTTTTGTATAAGCAATGGACCCTCCACTTTGTAAATCTCACCCAAAATACAATCAGCACCAGGTAGTTTGCCACATGAAAGGAGCCTAAAGGCTTGCAAAACCTCTTCTTCAGTTGGAACTTTAGCTAGGAAGTGACTGACTTTACCCTGACATAAATGGTCAATGGCTTCAATATTGATTGATGACAGTCAGTTGAGAACTCTATGGAAGTGTTTAGCCCATCTCCCTAGGATTGTGCCCTTCTCACTAATTAATGTGGCTCCATCAGCACTGAGTAGCTGATATGCACCATAGTCTTTGGCCCATAAATAGCCTTTGGGGCATCATAAAAGTGCTTTCAAGTGTTGCTTGTCAGCATAAAACTGAATTTCATTTGCCTTCTTAATGAGCCAAGAATCCTGCATCTCTGTAAGTTTTGCTTTTGTTTTACTTTTGACATGTTTAAATGCTGCTTTCTTAGAGATGAATGAACTGTCCTGCTGGTAAATCCTGTGTAGTTCTCATTTTGCATGTAGCAGTTTCTGAATTTCCCCATCATTTTTGTCCCAAACTATTATTGATATTTGTGAGTGCTCTGATCCAGATGAGCAAATGCAGTGCTGTTCACAATTCTCTGAAAACTGCCCATTCCTTTTCTGCTCCACTGTTGGCAGCTGTGTGTTGGCTCAACTTTCTCTCCAAGTTAGCAACAAACTGTTTCCTCTCAGAGAAGCACTCTTATCTGTTGACATTAATTCTTCTGGTTGTCATTTTGCCTTGGGGCCACTGCTTCTGTTGAATGTGAATATTTATCTTGGAGAGGATGAGTCTATGATTAGTCCAGCACTCTGCACTACACATTGCCTTTACCACTCTCACATCCTGTCTCTCTTTTCTTCTTTCAATCACACAGTCTAGTAAATGCCAATGTTTGCTGTGAGGGTGCATCCATGGAGTTTTATTGCATTAGGTAAACAGAAGATAGTGTTGGTGATTGAGATGCACATCATGAGATGCACAAATCTTCAGTAGTAAGTGACCTCTGCTGTTGCTTTTTCCTACACCATTCCTCCCTAGGACTTCCTGATATGTATAGTAGACTGAGCCTACACTAGCATTAAAGCTCCCCCAGAGTTATAAGCTTGTTTTTGGGGGGCATATTGATGATAAGGGTCTCCAGGTCTTCATAAATTTTTCTTTGACCTCATCAGGGTTTGTCATTGTGGGAACATAGGCAATGATGATGGTGGTGTGGTGTTTTCTGGCAAGTGGCAATCACATTGAGATGAGCCTGTCATTAACTCTTTTTGGTAGGCATACAAACTTGTTGACTAGATCAGTTTTGATTGTAAAACATATACTAACTTCATGCCACCCCCGCCCTCCCCACCACTTCACTGTGCTCATTCCAGAAAAATAATTTATCTGCAGCTGCTGCTTGTTGCTGCTCACTTGCCTGTTGCCACAGGACTTTGAAATAGGTAAAAAATGGTAAAGTAGTAAAGGTGGTATCTTTCGTTTCCTGTGTAAATTGGATTTAAGGGAGGTAGAGCTGCAGGAAGTAGTCAGCTTTACTCTCTCTTCCAGTCATTACATTTCAGTGGCAGGACAGAGTCAAGATGACTGGTGATGGCTAAAGGTGCAGTGGATGACTTTGGCATCTTTGATGTCTAACAAAGCTCTAAGTACTCCACAATTCCTGCTTCAGTGCCTTCATGACTATTGGAACAAATTGTTCTCATCTGCCTATTTTATCATGGGAAGTCTTTACATGCTTGGGTTAAATATCCCCCTATACCACTGATGGTTTTGAGGCCTATTGATTATCCTCAAGCTGGTTTAGCCCATCTGCTGAGAATTTTTTTTTTTTAACCAGGATACTAATTTTCATAGAAATAGTGATTTAATGAATATTATCAAGGCTGTATCACTGGAGGGTGGGAAAAGAAAGTGTACTGAGTGACAAACATTAGATAAACAATTCTAGTGTCATATTACATAAACTCCCTAAAAAAGGGAAAATGATACTTGGTGAATTAGAAAGTTATTATACAATGCAGTCATGAGAAAACATGGACAAGAATCTCATAGGAAAGGAAGTCATTGAGCATCTCTTATCTACTTTGATTAAAAAAAAAACATCATTGATTAAAGCATCAAAAACTTCTGTAAATTAAATGTCTAACTCTATATCCATTTAAAGGGAGGGGGAATAACCAAATATAAATCTGTTTTAGGTTGTATGTGTGGTCAGAGAAGTGGAGCTGGATTCAGTTAATCTATTTTTATTCCATTTCTCCCATGAAACCTATGATCCATCTATGTCACAATAATATTTGCTTCTTTCAGTTTCTCCTAACATTTTATTTTTTCCTGAAAAATTTTCTTTGACCTAATCTCATTGTCCCTTGATTTTAAATTATTTTTGAATGTCTTTTCTGTTCCATCCCCCCTTTCATTCAAATTGAACTACAAGTTCCTTGACATTATCTATATCATGTCTGACCTTGGATAAGCATCTTCTAGCACAGGGCATTGTAAAGAAGATACTTCAGTCCTTTGCTTCTTCAATAGCTAAGTGGTATCATTGATGGTGGGTACTTCTGTCAAATACTATAGTTACCTCCCAATCCATGACTTCTCAATCTGTGAGATTCTTATTCATACTATCATGTAAATCTAGATAGCATCTATAGAATGTGCATAATGACTTCCTCTAGGCCTTTTAATATTCATGGTTCAAATTATATCTGTCAGCATATTTATCCTCCTTACCTCTTGCTATATGACAGACCTAAATTATTTTCCAGTTATACATTTTACATGCTAGCCTTTATAGCAAACACTAAATATCTACCACAAGGATTTCTACTGCCTTTGGAGTCACTTGCGAATTTGATTCTTCACAGAGTGTGTTATTCTATGATTTGAAATGGTCTCATCAGCCCTCAACTCTGTCCAGAACTGTAGGTTTCACCCTTGTGACACTGGGCTCTGAAGGGTGAGCATTTCACTCTCTCTTACTTTGTCTAAGGCTCAACATGTCACTTCAACACTATTTCCCTGCCATGTTGTCTTTTCCATCCCACTACTTTCCAGTTGTAAGTCTGAGAGAAATAATCAAATCCACACTACCATTCTTGGTGAGTTTATTTCAAGCAGTTGTCTTTTATTCTTTTTTTTTTTTAAATGCATTGGGGTTAAGTAACTTGCTCAAGGTTACACGGCTAGTCATTTGATTTATGCGTGGGTGCTCATTTTCTGAGGCCGGATCTGATCTCGGGTCATCCCAACTCCGAGGCCGGCGCTCTTACTCACTGCGCCACCTAGCCGTCCCTTTAGGGCAATTGGGGTTAAGTAACTTGCCCAAGGTTACACGGCTAGGTTTTTTTTTTTGTTTGTGCGGATTAAGTGTCGGAGGCCGGCTCCGAACTCAGGTCCTTCTGATTCCAGGGCCGGCGCTCTATTCACTGCGCCACCTAGCCGCCCCTAGTTGTCTTTTATTCTAATCACCACTCTCTCTAATTTCCCTCTCTAAAACTTACCTCCCTAGTTACTAGTCCTATAGATGTAATTTTCTGTTATCAGCAAACTCCTTGAAGGTAGGGATCATTTTCTTTCAATTTTGCAGATATTGGCACAGTTCCTATCACACTGTAAAAAATAATTTTTTCGTTCATTTATTTAGTAGTGCCAGGAGAATATTGGCATTAAAATTATTTGTTTTTTTTCATGTAAAGGGAGAATAAAAGTGATATGAAATTTCTCTAATGTAATTTAGTCTACTATTTTTTCTGTTATATTCTAAGCCCAGATTGTTGACTCTCAATGTTACTGTCCAACATTTATGTGCTGATAAAGAAATGCTATGGATGGATCTGTGTAATGATATGCTGTAATCTGGGCAATAGATATTTTTCATCCACTTGTATTGGTTTTTTCCATGTGAACTGTTAAGCAAATAAGGTTTGATGACTAGTGATTTGAACTTCTTTGAGGAGGTTCCATAACATTCTGGAATTTGGTTTTCTAAATTGATATCATTTACTGACAAGTTCATGTGGAGAAACTTAACATTTTTGGTGCATTCTTCTTCAACTGTAACTATGTATAGGCATTCTAAATGACAGTAGTGAATACCTTTGGATAGCATACATTCCCATTTTATACCTTGCTTGGTATTGACAATTAGATATTTATTTAATAAAGTTATCTCTATGGTTGTATATATGTAGGATGACTTTAACAAAAAATCTGGGAGAAATTTTGAGGAGAAACGTTTTTTGTTTTTTTTAATATCATTTTATATTTTTTTCTTTTTATAATTTATTAGTTTAGTTTCAGTTAACAAGATTCAATTCCATAGTTCCTTGATTTTCAAGTTTCCTTTACTTCCCTTCCCCCTCCCCCGATGACAGCATATAATCCAGTACAGAATCTGCAAATACATTCATATTAGACATTATTCCAATTACAAAGGCATATTGTACTAGGTGGGATGAAAGGTGGTAGAGAAGAAATAAAACCAAACAATGAAAATAAAAAGATCATTAAGTTTGCTTCCATCAGTATTCAGGCTCAGTTCTTTCTAGTTATATCTCTGGATGGCGCATTTCTCTCTTTCTTGAGTCTTTCAGGATTGACTTATATCACTACATTGCTGAAAAGAGTCCAGTCTGTCATAGTTGGTCATCACATATATGGTATGTCTGTGATTGTATACAAATTTCTTCTAATTCTACTCTTCTCGCTCAGCATCAGTTTGTATAAGTCTCTCCAGGTAATTATGAAATCCGTCACCTCCTCGTTTCTTACAGCACAATAATATTCCATTACATTCATGTACCACAACTTGTTTAGCCATTCCCCGATTGATGGGCATCCCTTTAGTTTCCAATTCTTTGCAACCACAAAAAGGGCTGCTATAAATATTTTTGTACATATGGGTCTTCCTCCCACTTCTATGATCTCTTTGGGGTATAACCCTAGAAGTGGTATTGTTGGGTCAAAGGGTATGAAATTATTTATAATCATTTGGGCATAATTCCATATTGCTCTCCAGAATGGTTGGATAAGTTCACAACTCCACCAGCAATGCATTAGTGTTCCAATTTGTCCATATCCTCTCCAGCATTTGTCACTTTCTTGTTTTTTCATCTTAGCCAATCTGACTGGAGAGATGTGGTATCTCAGAGTTGTTTTGATTTGTATTTCTCTAATCAGTAGTGATTTAGAGCATTTCTTCATATGTTTATAGATATCTTTAATTTCTTTCTCTGAAAACTGCCTGTTCATATCCTTTGACCATTTATCAATTGGGGAATAACTTGAGGAGAAACTTTAGGGAAGCACTTTTCTCTATCAGCATTAAATCTTTATTTGAATTTTTTTAAACAAATGCTTTATTAACTTCTGGTTTGCATCATTCATTTCCGCCAGATTTTGAGTTACAATTTCCCCCCTTTTCCCCCTACCCATTACCCCAGAATAGCAGTCCCACAAGATATCCCCTCATCCAATCTGCTCTCTCCCATATCTTCTCCCATACCCCCAATTTTTAAAAAGAGATTAGACTGTATGTTCTCAAGTGAATTATGTGATCCCAGAATATGATCTATTGTGGAAAATTGCTTTTAAAAGACTTATCTTTAATTTCTATTAGGCACATGAACACATTAATGTAATAAAATTTTATAGAAATGGTTAAGTAGTCTTATGTTAGTTGTTATTGATTTCTTCTCTATTACCTTTGGGGGGAGAATGAATAAAGTCTGTGATATTTTCCCTTTTGAATCTCTCTTGATATCTTGAGAATTGATTCCTCAATACTTGCAAAAATTTTATGTCCAGTAGATTTATTCCACATATTCTTTATCTGTTCCCGTTCTTTTTGCTTCATTTTCTTAAATGCCATTATTACATTCTTAAAGCACAATGAGCATCAGGTTTTATTTCAAATGTGGGAAAGATCTTAATTTAGAAATGTCAAGGTTACCCACTGCATACTGGGCCATCACCAGTTGTCTTAACTTTTCTCTTGCCACTGGACTTGAATGTCTTTGGAGGAGAGTGATGCTGCAGTTCTGTGCAGTTCTGCATCACTTAAATGCAACTCATGTGCAAGTCAAGACACTACCCTCACGATATCATTGATACCCTTTCTGAATGAAGGGCAAACAACAACAAATGTGTTATTTTCACCATCAACAATGAGATGGATCATGGTAGAAATGCTGATGGGTCTATTCCATTTTCTATCTATTTGATGTCCTTTCAGTTTCATTTATAAATTCTTCAGTCTGATCTACTTTAACTGAATTCCATGCCCAACTTTCCTGTGACTACTTTTCATTTCCCTTTTTTCCAGGTGTGTTTGTGAAACCAAATTGTATATGTTTGTAAAAATAAAGGCAGATTTATTATTTTTTTTTTGCTGAAGTGAAATGAACTGCCATTACAGACAAAACAATTTTCAATTCACTTGCAGATGGAAAATTCATATCTGAATTAAATATCCAGATCCATACATAATGTAAATACACAGATTAATTAGATAATTACCAAAATATGTAGCTAATTCAGATAGCATAGCATAGTACAGAGCACTGACTCTGAAGAAAAAAGACCTGGCTTCACTGACACTACTACCTGTGTGATGCTAGATAAGTGACTTGACTTCTTCGTCCTAAGTTGCCTCATCTGTAAAATAAGGGCGTTAGGCCTGATGAACTATAAGGCATTCCCATGTGAGCTTCAAAATTTAAAATCAAGGAAATAATTCATTATCTCATTTGTAAAATAGAAGATATGATGATATTGCTTTAATCTTCATGTATGATTAAATGTCAATAATATGTTCCCTCTAAATGAAAATTAGAGCAGGAAAAGTAGAACAGTTTCATGATTGTCGATTAAAAGCATAACAAAGTTATCAACTCATTCACTCTTGTAATATGAATTATGTTGATTAATGCTGGTGTGTTAGATTTTATTTGGATGAATTAAAAAGTATCAAAGAGTATTTGAGAAAGCAAATGAATTTTTAGATATTAATCATTCTAGAGCCGGCATTGTGACCCTCTTTAATCAGTAGATGATTGAAGAATTAAAAAATTGTTTCCAATTGGCAAGTTATTTCAAATAATGACTATGCGAATTATCTAATTATTTGGCAGAATATATTGGCATAGTTCAAAGTCATTGAAAGAAATTTATGTTCTGCACAGATTAAAAGAGTTTAAAATTTATATTTAATTTGTGGTGTTGACTGTATGATTTAAATCTCTTACATAAAGCACTCTATAAGTAAGACATGATTTGCAGAGTGGCTGATATTGAATGAAAAGTAAATTTTTAGTTTAGAAGTATGAGTGTGCTATGGCTGAGTAAAAGTATTGGCATATTGACTTGTAAGATGGTTCAGATTTGAATAGAGACTGCCTACCACCATTGAAATCTCACAAAAATTCAAGGATTTTACTCATTGAAAATGGAGTAGATTGTACTAAATTCAAGAATATTGTTATTTCAATTCAACTTAAATTCACAAACATTTAATAAACACCAGGTTTGGGCTTTTCTTTTCCTTTTTCTTTTTTCTTGGCTTTTTGGAGGGCAGTGCAATTGGAGTTAAGTGACTTGCCCAAGGTCACATGGCTAGTAAGTGCTAAGTGTCTGCAGCTGAATTTGAACTCAGGCCCTCTTGACTCCATGGCTGGCGTTCTATTCACTGCGCCACCTAGTTGCATCAACATCTATTGTTTTTAAGATTGTTTTAACATGCTGGTGAAATGAAAAGAAATAAAACAGTTCCTGTCTTTACTGAGCTCACCTTCTATCCCTCTTAATTATTTTAAGTTCTTTTTGCTTTCAAATTAATCAGTCAAAGGATACCAAATGCCTGGCAGAAAGGATTGTCATAGACTATACATACATAATATGATACTTTTACTGGGGGATTTGTTCTGTACTTTTATTTGTATAGGGAACAATCAATGTAGTAATTCTTTCCAACAATGCAAATGAGTGAAGAAGATCCTCTGTAACTTAAAGCTTTAGAGATTTTCCAGGGCCCCCTAAAAGATTGAATGCCTACTTCATGGTCACAAAATTATAATGTATCAGAAAGAGGACTTGAACCCAAGGTCATAATTCTGTCTACTATGCCACATTGCTTCTCCTATCGTTTTTCGTTAATATGTGCTTTATTACTAATGAGACAAAGTGCTTTTTATAACTTCAAGGACTTTGAATTTCATGGGTGATGATGAAAATGATAGTACTTTAAGGTCTGCAAAGTACTTTACAAATACTATTTCATTTTATCCTCACAACAACCGTAGGAGGAAGGTATTATTATCCTCATTTTGTAGATGAGGAAACTGAGAAAGAGATATAGTGAATTGTTCAGAGTCACAAAGCTATTAACTGAGGTCAAATTTGAACTCAGTTCTTCCAGATTCCAGGCCTAAGTAACTTACATGATTACCTAGTCTGACCACTTGATTTTTAGATAAGGAAACTGAGGTTCAGACTGAAGTGATTAAAAACTGGTAGCAGGTGATCATATTTAGACCTGTCTCTTTGACTTATAGAACCAGTACCTTTGACTCCACACACACACACACACACACACACACACACACACACACACACACACACACGATTCTGTAACCATAGATAATCTTCCTAAAAATGACAAATGAATAGTATTTAAAAATAGGATAGGAACATAGATAAAACAGTATAACCTATCCTTATATAAATATGATACAAAACTCATAGATTCATCTAATAATCTTATTTGTCAATTATTTCTGGACCATATTTTCCTCTAAGGATCTCAAGAATATGTCACTATATTTGTGAATTTGAAAGCTGACTCTAGCCCTCACATAGAATTTATGGGTCATTAGATAATTTGGTGGATAAATATCATATTCTCTTTTAGTGGAAAAGTTATGGGGAAAAATCGAGTCTCCCTATCTTTCATATGCATAAACAATGAAGGCTGATGCTTCTTTCCCTTATAGTTATTTCAAATTGTGGATGGCTCAGCACAAGTAGTAACCTTAAGGTCATATGAGCTTCCTTAGCCTTCTTCTACTCTATCTAGTAATTCCCTAAACTGCTTCTGGTTTAGGGACACCTTCATGCACCTTCCCTTTCCTTAATAGCTGTTTCTTAATCAGATCCCAGAACTCAGACCCATCAAACACTCATGTTCTAGGTATTTTTTTAATATTTATTTTATATTTATTTTTTCTTATAAAATACAACCTGTTGTCAAATTCTGTTAGCTGTTTCTATGAAGGGGGTAATTATCAGTGTCGTCTGAGGTGGGCCACCTTTACTCAAAAGAGATTTGGTCTTTGGGATAGAGGGGTGGAAGGACTGACCTTCAGGTGTGGAAGAACTTAAAATATTAAAGACACATAATATCTCCAGTTCTCAAGATAATGAACTGCATCTCTCTATATTATAGAATCTTAGGATTTCCTAGTTGGAAGGGATCCATGTAGTTTATGTCCTAAAATAGTTCAAACTTCATTTTTCCAAATAAGTGGTCACTTACCTTCTTCTTGAAGACTTCCATCAAGGTAGAAATCTGCTATTTTCCTTCTCAATCTATTTCTTACTTTTGGTTAACTCTAAGATTGTTTTTATCCTTGAGTGAAGTCTAAATTTGCCCAGGGCAGAATCATAGAACCTACGTTTCTATAGTCTTCAATTCTTCCTTGGAAACCGCAGTTTAAAAAGGACACTAAAAAGTTGGAGAGTCTCTAAAGGAGGGCAAGCAGTATGGAGAAAGTACTTAAGGCCATGCTATGTGAAGGTATAGTGAAGGAATGTTGTATATTTAGCCTGGAAAAAAGATATGATGCAAGGGGAACATGATGGCTGTCATCTTGAGGAGGAACCAGATTTGTTCAGCTTGCCCCCCAAAAGTAGAACTGTGAGCAATGGGTCAAAGTTATATAGAAGTAAACTTAGGCTTGATAACAGGAAAAAATTCCAAACATTCAACTTATAGTGGATTCCAATTTCTTTAAACTCTTCAGGTTATAAGCTGAATGATCCTTTGTTAGTTGAATTATAATGTGGATTCCTTCAACTATCTGACTATAGAGTTGCCTTTAAATGATCAAATTCTTCTATTCACAGAATTTCTCTAACTTTTTGAAGGATGAAATGACACAAATGTAAGTGGAGATTATCTTAATGGTGGTCTGTTTTATAATGATCATTATAAGTATTGTTGGACAGGATGTTAGTGTATTGGGTAGCTAATTTTCTTCTTTAAGCACATGAGATCAGATCATACAAAGATCATATGGTAATTATGCCAATATTTAATATCATAAATTATCTAAGAATTGTGTGCTTATCACCCCTTTCTCCTTTCTTCAGTCACTCTACTACAATTACTAGGGAAAAAGAAGAGGTAGTCATAGAATCAAGGTCTATATTGTGATTTTGTCCTTTTCATGGATTTCCATGATTAAAAAGATCAACATTTGGTAGACTAATTTGTAAGTTTAGAACTATTATCTACATTGCTAGGTTGGGGAAATAATTCTGTTGTCAACTCAGTAGTCAGTTAGCAGACATTAAGCACCTATTATATGACTGCATTGTGCTAAGTCTTGATAAGAAGCTTTTCCAGCTCCACAGAAGCTCTCAGAACATGAGGTCCACCATTGTGATTTTCAAGATCCCAGGGCCATTTTTCTCTGAAACATCAAAGTAGGACTTTTATGAAGGATAAAATAAATACAGACAAATGAGAAATCCTATAGTTGTGTTTAAACAATCAATTTGTTGCTGCCAAAAAGCTAAGGCAAACTTAGGCTATACCAATTAAATAGAACATCCAGAATGGATGAAGTGATTACCTCATTGAATTCTCTCTTGGTAAGAGTATAACTGTATTATTGTATTTATTGTATATATTTATTGTATTTATGTATTATATTATTAAATTATTTGATTCAATTCAATATAAAGAACTTACTAACATCTAGATTGAACTGAAAAGAGATTGTTCTGCCCCATCAGGGGATGAATTGCCTTTCACTTAAGGCATTCAGACATTCTAACTGACCATAATATTTTTGCGGAAAAGATGGTAAAAGAGCTTAGAATAGTTCTGATCCCACTTCAAGATTCTGTAACATTTTTCTGATAGACTACAGGCTCTGGGAACCCCCTTGAATCTTCTCACTTGATGAGAAACTAGGCCCAAATTATCTGTTTCTCTTTCTCTCTCTCTCTCTCTCTCTCTCTCTCTCTCTCTCTCTCTCTCTCTCTCTCTCTCTCTCTCGCTTTTTGGAGGGGGGGAAGGCAGGACAATTGGAATTAAGTGACTTGCTCAAGGTCACAGGGCTAGTAAGTGTTAAGTATCTGAGGCAAGACTTGAACTCAGGTCCTCCTGACAGCAGGGTTGCTGCTCTATTCACTGTTACCTGCCTAGCAGCCCCAATTTCTGTTACTCTTAACCTAGCCTATCCCTCCATTGTCCAGCTACTTCCCACCCTTGATCCTATCAAAATATCTATACCCAAATCTGTTACCCTTAAGTTAGCCTAGCACTCTATTGTCTGTCATCTCCAAGTAGCCTTCAGCTATTTCCCACTATTAATCCCATTCCTGAAATCTGAAGTCAGTTTCCTCAAGATCCTCCTTAGACTTCTCCTCAAGACCCTCCCAGAATCCCTGCCCTAGACCACCCCTACATCTCTCCCACAGTCTTTCTGTATATAAGATCCATCTTGCCTCCATGAAGGTTCTGGTTTCCCTTTCAAAACAACCATCACAAATACTTAGGCTCCTTAGGAGTCTACCCATTATGGTAAATCTTTAATAAGCTTTGTTTTACTTTAGCTGAGAGAAAGCATATTCATTTGGCAGACCTAGAGTATTGATATTTTGGGGTCTTGAGCACCCCTAAACCCTAAATCTCTACATTTCCACATAGTCATGTTGTGAAAGAAGAATCAGAGCAAGAGGAAAAAACTCAAGAAAGAAAAAAAAAAGAGAGAGAGAAAATCATCTGCTTCAATCTGCATTTAGACTCCATAGTTCTTTCTCTGACTGTGTATAGTAATTTCTATCATGAATCTTTTAGAATTGTAAGATCCATACTCTTAATTGAATATTGCAATACATTCAGGCATAGATTGTAAAATGCTTCAATAGAGGCACCTTGTCATTTTTTTCTGTTTCTTTTGATCTTTAATTCCTAGCATAGTACATTGCACATTATAGTAAAAAATACATTTTGATGAATTTTTTTGCATTGAAGGAGGAAAATTATTGGTTTAATATTACTTATAAAATTACCAGTAGCTTTCTGGGAATGGGATGGGTTTCCTGAGGTAGAATGCTTTGGGAGATGATGTAGAGGGCATAGCTAGGTCCTGATTAGTATGAAGAATGAATGCCCTGAAGTGGTCAGATGTGTTTGAATTTGCACTACTCAGAGTTACAATTATGTAAAATATGATAATTTGTTTCAGCCAAATGTAAATATGCAAGAGGAATTAAAATAATGCTACCACTACGAAGCATACATTGTTCAAAATTATTGGGATCTAGTTACATTTATTCTTCTGAGTTCGACAAGATCATTTTTAATAACTACTATAATTATGGTATCCTAGATCCCAAGTGGAATTAGCACTAGACATAAAGAGGAAATGACCTATACTTAAATCTGCAACAATCAATATTTACTCTGTGTGTGTGTCCTTGGTCACACTTAATGTCTCTTGAACCCCTTTATGTGATACATGGGGGTAATAATTGGATGATCTCACTATCAGGTCTGTGAGTAAAACATTTTGTGATAATATGAACAATTAAAAGGCACTTGAAGGACTTTGGTGGGTGGAGACACGAAGGCAGAGTAGGGGAAGCATTCAGCTGAGTTCTTCCATTATTGGTCTGCAAACAATTTTAAAATAATACCTCAAACCAAATTCTACATTGGTAGAGTCAAGAAAACATCAGAGTGGGTCATTTTTCCAGCTCAAAACAATATAGAAGGTTGGGAGGAGAGATCTATGACTTGGAAGTAGAGCCTGGCCTAGAGCTCATGTGGATGGTAACACTAGTGGTAGTGAAGCGACACATCATAAAATGATAAGGTATAGGGTAAGGGGTACTCGAGACCCCAAAATACCAACACACTGGGTCCTGCCAAATGAATTCAACTCAAGTCTTCTCTCAGCCAAAGAAAAGTAAAGTTTATTAAAAGTTCACCATATTGGATAGACTCTTAAGGCGCCTCAGTATCTGTAAGGCTTGTATTGGGCAAGCTGGCCAGAATCATCTGACACAGAGTAAGTCTATGCTCTCACACATATGGAGGCAAGATGGGGTCTTATATACAGAGAGCTTATGGGAGGAATCTAGGGGTGGTCTAGTGGAGGAGTTATGGGAGGGTCTTATGGAGGAGGCAATGAGGTCACACTCCAGTGATTAAGGGTGGGAAGTTGCTAGACAAAGGAGGGCTAAAGATTTGGGTAGAGCCCCAATGAAAGGCTTATGGCCTCATGCAAATACCTCATCAAATGGAAAGATTCAATCAGAGTTCAAGGGGGTTTCCAAAGCCTGTACCTCAAGGATTCAAGGAGAGCTCAAGGGGGTTTTCAGAGCCTGTACCTCATCAGTAGGACGGGTTAGTGGTGACAGAAGCTGTAGCAGTTTCGGGATCTCTCAAACCAGAGATGGTAAAGGAACTTGACAACTGGTCAGAAAGAGCTAATAGTGAACCCTTGTGCTATAACTGGACATAGGACGAAATACTGTTTGGCATATCATTATTCTTGGCACATAATCTTATGTGGTCAAACTTTGCTACTTAACAGTTTCATACATGTCTGACTTGTCTCTCAACTAGATTTTAAGTTTCTGGAAGTCAGGGATTATGTCTTATCTTGTTGCTTTTTCTCCAGAAATAAGTATAATATTATATACAAAGGAAGCATTTAATAAATACCTGTTGGAAGAATGAAGGAATGAAGCAAGACATTAGAATGACTAGGAGTTTAAGAAAGGCAGATTTCCAAAGAGAGAGTTTCTCAACAGTTGTATGTACTGAATAAGAAACACATATTACCTATGATCAATAGAGAAAGGACTAAGGGTCCTGATCCGTGTTTATTTTCACAGCTACATAGTGATTATTATCACTGGAGACCAAATGCAGAAATAAGGAATTTGCCTTTAATTTAGCAGGAACCTGACAAAAATATCTTACCCACTGGCCTCCCCTTGCTTCCAGAAATTTTAATCAATAATTCTTAATTTCTTATCCCCTTTCCTGAAATCTTCTTAAAATTTATACAGTTCTCATAGGGGAAATCATTAAGTCCTGAGAAGAAGAATGCTATATTAGTAAAATTACTGATTTTGAAATCAGAAAACCCTTTAAAATTCTGACTCTAACACTAAAACTAGACAAACCACTTAACCTCTATGCCTCAGTTTCATTATCTTCAAACCAGGATAATAACCTGTATATTGCCCAAGTCGTTGTTAAGAAACTACTATATTATATTAAGTCATCAATATTTTTGTATGAATTAGAACAGTAGTAGAGATGTTAGAGACAATCTTGAGATAATTTTCCATAGAGAATAGACTTAAAAATGTATAGAAAAATATGAAAATGAAGGGATAAAGGTAGCTATACCATTTTGCACAAACATACACATGGAGCACTAACATATGTGTGCTATATACATCTATACATAAACATCTCTATATGTACACTTATAGAAATATATAGCCATGTAGATCCTCATATATATGTATGTGTGTTTGTATATATATATATATATATATATATATGTAAATATCCATATATCTAGATACATCTAGGTGTAGATCTACATCTCTCATATATATGCAGCATACTAAACTTTGTTATCTATATTTATTTCCTGTTAAATCCTGCTCTGATAACTTATCATTGAATGGGAATAACTCATAATTTACATATAAAATTATGCAAGATAGTTTAGAGTGAGAAGGAACTACCAAAGGAGGGAGAGGAATCAGGGAAGGCTTCATATGGAAAGTACTTGAATTACTCTGTGTGTATATATATGTATACATACATGTATATGCATGTGTACACACATATATGCATGCATGCTCACACTCAGAGAATACACACACATCAATTCCTTGTGTTATATATGAAAATGTGTATATAGAAGCAGAGGATACATGTACATACTTACTTGATGATAAATATATATACCTTGCTATGATATTTATGTCTAGCTTCACAGAAATAAGCACATATATGTTGAAACAACACAAAATAAGACTCACAATCTTTAGAATAAGATCCCAGACTATTGTAACTGTTCCCTTTTTCAAAGAGTCAAGTTACTGGACCTATAGGATCCAAGGATCCAAATCACACATATCACGGGACACAGTGTTGTTTATTAGCCTATCTGTCAGAGAATCATAGATTTAGATTTGAAAGGCACATTTGAGGCCATTTAGTGCCCTTTTGCAACTCCTTCATTTTAAGATGAGGGCTGTGTGACTTTACCTGGGGTCATACAGCGAGTTAGTATCTGAGTCAGTTTTCAAAATTGGAGTGCTCTGCTTCCAAGTTCAGGGCTTTATTTTTTATTCCAGTGGTGTCAAACTCAAATAGAAACAGGCAGTACTCAGCCATAAATAAGGATCTATGAGGAACCTTTATTGATTTAGAAAACTACATTTTAATATTTTCTATTGTATTTTTATTAATTTTAAAAGTATCTCCTAATTACATTTAAATCAGGTTGTACTAGGGAGTGCTGTCAGCTGCTTGGGCCCCATGTTTGAAACCTCTATATTACACAATATTGCCCCTTGTCAGGTTGGCTTTTTAATTTTTTTTTTTGCCTACTAGTAACTCTATCATTCATTATTGGCAATTATTCGGGGATTTATACTTTTAAGAGAGCAGCCTTCACAGAGAGATTAAATTATTTGTTGAGAGTCACAAAGTCAACTTGTGTCAGAGATGGGGCTAGGGCTTCCTGAATCTGGGTTCGGGAATTGCCTGTTTGACCTTGGGATACTCATTAAAATACACTGACTTCTCACCCTGGGTTGCTGAATCCATATTGGACACAATGTATCATATGGTCAATGGGCTTTGCTAAGCATTGTGTATATACAACCATCAGCAATGCCCTTGTTGGATAACATACAGGATCCTATAACATCTATATTAATTTTAGATTTGGAAGAAACCTTATAATTTGTTGAGTTATGTGATTATGGATTTAGAGCAAGAGATTATCTGCTGGGGAAACAGAGGTCCAGGGATTTTGAACAACATATGCAATATCACACAGGAGGTACATGGCAGAGTCATGATTCAAACCTATGTTCTTTGGCTCCAAATTTGAAGGTCTTCATATATGCCATTTTGCCTTGGCACCATGAATCCTTACTTTCTATACCGTTCTTTTAAAGTTCTTATTTTTTCTTTAAAAGACATTACTAAACTTTTCCATTGGTGTGTTGGATTCCAATATGAGTGGGAAGGTGTTCATTTTTCTTCCTGCTGGTGACATTCTCATGTCAGGAAGTACAAGTGGCATAACAGCTGTATTTTTACTCTGTGGGAACTGACACACTGTTGATTTGGATTTATTGCTAATATGCTTTGATGAATGTTTGAGAGGCTTTTATTTCTTTATTGTTTCCATTTTGGATACTTTCTATTTCTGCTTTATCATGATCATTTCCCCATAGGATCTGGATTTTATATATGAAAGCAATAATGTGTCAGCTGGTGATTTTTTTTTTTTTTGGAGAGATGACAAGTCCCAAAAGTACATAGTTACAAAAAATTAAAAAATATATTAAAAATGTCCTTTCCTTTTTCAGTAGGAATGATAGAGGAACTCTGGTAAAAATACAGCTGAATGTACATACTTCTTTATCTCATTTTTCAAATGTGAAAAATATGTCTGCAGTTCAATATAAACCACCTGCAGCCAAAAGCAATAAAACCTTTTGGATGCTGGAAGATTTGGGGGCAATCTCTAATACAATAGGTTGGCATATGTTATGTTGTCATATGACAGTTCATGAATAAAGGGGAATACTGTAGCAGCTACCTAGATAATTCAATAAGAAATCATCCCTCATAGAGCAACATGACACTTTTGCTTTTTTGCAAAATTCTTCAAAATTGAGAACAATAACTTCAGTCTCTTGTAATTAATTTCACTTATGTAAATATACCCAGAGCAGAGTATTCATAATAATGAATTTTAGCAAATCTAAAAACCTGGAATTCTTTGGGGATTATCCAGCATTATATTTTAAATTCCCCTCCTCCCAATAATAGCACATAGTGGACAAAAAATTTCATGAGTAAATAAACCTATATATGCCAAACTATAGTGTTTGTACTTTTATTGTAATAAAGATCTGGAAACAAAGTGGGTGGCCACTGATTTTTGTTGGAATGACTGATCAAAAGCATGGTTTATGAAAATAATAAATTATGATACAGTGAGAAATGATAAATAGGAGGGAATTGAAGAAAGATGAGAAAATATGAACTTAGCAGATGGAAGTAAATAGAACAAGGAGAACAATATATACTTTGATTATAGCAATGCAAAGGAAGAGAACTATTAAAAGTAAGCCAAACTATGGATAAGAAAAATGGCCACTCTTGCTCCTAGAGAACAGGTACTCAATCACTTTCTATGGGTAATGTAGGAGGCTAAAAGTTTTATTAGTTGCTTCTTCGGTCAGAGGTTACTATTGTAGTAACTGGTTCTACTTAGATTTTTTAATGATAAGAGAAAGTTCTACATGGATGTTAGATTATCCTATGGATCCACAAGTGTAACATAAGAACGTAAGTTATAAATAGAACTCACTTTTTTTAGTGGGTATTTGTGAATTATCTGCCAGGTTGAGGTTTGTAGGTAATCAGTTTATGCTCATCAAAACAGTAATGTCTAGACTTTTTGGCCTAGATTTAATATCTATTCTCCCACCCCCACCCCCACCTTTTGTTATAGAGAACAAACATCAGAAAATAGGTTAGATATTCTGTGGTTGTGATAGTGAATTATCTGCCTGCAGGGAATTATCTGACAAGTCAGAAAGTATAAGACATTGCTCCTACCCTCAAGTTACTTACAATCTAGCACCTAGAATCATAATCCTACAACTGGACATGATCTTAGATCCAACCACTTAAATTTACAAATAAGGCCCAGAGAAGGAAAATTAATTGTGTGGATACATTTCATTTCTTCTAGCAAGTGGAAGAGGAAGTCACCTAACAGTGGTTTTAATATAGTTTTCTTCCTTTGCTCGATTTATTCTATTTAATAAATGATTGTTAGAAAAAGGGGATCAAACACATTCCATCCTCTCTGTATATATGTGGAAAACTTTGAGGACAGAATTTTTCATATGCTTAAATGTAGTTACTTTGAACATTGACTTTAGTTAACTTTTTTTTTCTTAAATTATCATGGAAGATTCAATGATAGTAGGGGATATACTGAAAAATGACTGTGAGATGGAGGGGAAAAATCATCAATAAAAAAATTTGAAACCAACCAAACATTAAAAATATATTGAGAGAAGGCAATTTTATTTAGATCAATATTTCATCTCTACTGTGAAAAAGTTTTCAAATTTAAGTAATTACCTTGGGAAAATATGTTATATGAAAGTGGTAGTTAATAGCGCAAGATAATAAAATAGTTTAACTCAACTTCCTTTGGAAAGGACCTTTCTCATAAGGAGGACTCAATGACAATATCTACTTGAAAGCATAACAATATTTCTGATCCCACTGTAGCAGAACAGGTCCAATAACTATATCATAAACATTTTATTGAAGTGAAATGTGGAAATATCTTTTTATTGCCTGTTAACATTCTTGCCATGTTTAATAATGCAACTGGGGATTTGTTCTCAGTCATAGTTCAATCATATATGTCTACCTTTCAACCTTGACATAAGAATAATGGCTTCTTATTAATCTTGGAGTTGAATGAGTCTTGAAAAGACAGAAGGGACTTTTTAATCCTGTTAAGCTTCTGTATTAAGATACTGCATATTAACTGAAAAACTTGAGCACTTTAGACTGCAGGGCTTAATAGCTTCAAATATATTTAAATATACCAAGAGCTTTACTGAGGACTCAGGAACTGGTCTATAATTATTTCATAATTAATTATTTTAAAATCCTTCTCTATTAAACCCAATTAATAACTAGAAATCTTATCTGTTATAAGGAAATATGGTATCATAGATAAAACTTTTAATTTTAAGTCAAAAAACTGAATTTTTATCTTGTTTTGGGCTCTTGCTGACCGAGTGACCCTGGGCAAGTCATTTAACCTCCCTCAACCTCAGTTTTCTTATCTGCAAAACAAGGATATTAACAACAATTACTGTATTTATAATATGAGTTTTAGTCCAGGGGTTGAGTGAGCTTCCAGGGTGAAGAAGTTTCTATGGCATAAGACTCCTATGGAGATGAGTCAGTAGTACATGAGTGATGATGTTGATATTTAAATGTTACCCCAGCAGCTTGAGAAGTAACCTTAGAAACCAAGCAACTTAAATTAGACAGAAGAGAAATTCCATTCACATTAGCAAACACACTATATTATAATTTGTGTAGAGGATAAAGAAATGTGTCATATTTGAATTTGCAGGTTTACCTCCTCAGAGCATAAAGTAAAAATGGTTAATTAAAATGATCAACAAATTTGTGTTGAACATTCATTATGTGCCACAAGGTGCTAAGCATAGCAGAGGATGCAAGGAGTGTGAAAGTTTTCATAGAACTATATCCTTTTTGGAGAGATGACACCTGAAAAAATGGAGAAAAATACAAGACAGTAGTTAAAGACCAAACTGGGTGGTGCAATCTCCAAAGACATCAGTAATTCAGAGAAAGGAGGGATCAGTGTGGACTAGAGGAGGGGAATAACAAGAGTATTTAAGTAAAATCTCACAGCTGTATTTAAATTAAAGCATATCTCAGAGATTTCAAGAAATGCTTTTCTAATTTATACTATTCTATAGGACCTTAGGAGTTTCACTATCTAAATTTTGAGCTATACTATGTAGAAGAAAAGTCATGGAGAAAGTTTCCATCCAAGCAGCCTCTTGGACCCCTCCAAGTTGTGTGGAGGCATTTTTTTTTTTTTGGAGGGAGAAGGAAATGGACCAGGGAGAATGTTTTTAAAAAAATGGAGGTGTACCAATATTTAAATTCACATCACCAACAAAAGTGTTCCAGTGCTAGAACGGTAATAAAAATAATCATGCAGATATTATATAGTTCATTAAAGTTTCCAGAGAACTTTTATATTATAATAACTAATATTTTAGATGATCCAATTTTATTTACACAATACAATAACATTCACATTTTTTCTCCTTGTCTCAAGTCTTTCCACTCTCCATCCATCCTTCCCACAGTTTCTGCAATGATATTCTTAAAGCACTAGTCTGATCATGCCAATCAAGAAGCTCCAATTTCAACCTCTTGACTCTGGGATAAAATATAATCCCTTCTCTTTGGTATTTAAGGACCTTTACAACCTGGCTGCAACCAACCTTTCCAGGTTTATTATAGGTCACTCCCCTTGACATACTCTCCAATTCACACAAGCTGTCAGACTTTCTGTTGGTCATGTTAGCTGTCCTACATATTGTAAAGACTTACTTACTCAACTCATCCTCTTAGAAATACTAGTATCTTTCAAAGGTCCATTTAAGTTTCACATTCCACATAAAGACTTTCTTGATCCCTCTAGTTGCTAATATCTCATCCACCCAAATCACCATGTCTTTAGACATGTACTTATATTGCATATTCTGTCTTCCTTTATAGGCTGTAAGGTCTGTAATGATGGGATTGTCTCATTTTTCTGTTTGTATCTGCATCCCTTAGCAAAGTACACAACACATACTAAGTACTTAACAAATACTTGTAGTTTGATTGACATAATGCCATCATAATTATGAGGCAAATGAAGTCTATTATCCCTTAGTTACTTCTACTTTTATAATAGCTTCTCCCTCTTTCTTATTGATCCTCTTCCCTCCAGGAAGTTCATGATTTCTTGTTATCTCTCCCTTTCTATGTTATTTTTAATCTAGCCACTAAATAGAAATGCTCTCTCTGTACTCTGGATCTCTTCCTATAGATTACATTTCGATCACAATCTTTAGCAGGACATGGGCCCAATGAGCTCCCATGATTGGAATGAATTTGTTTCATTCACATTAAGATATTTTTCACTTTAATGCCTTAATGTGTTATCCTTTTGAAGGGTAATTACATGTAGAGAGGGAAAAATTAATAACTTTTTATTCTTCCTCAGTTTTTTGAATTATAGTATTCAAGTTTTTTGACTTGAGATGTTCTGGAAAGACTATAATCCTCCAGCTGTCTCCATGCATGCTGTTTTTTGATCAGTGTATTTTTATTGAAATCTTAAGTTCTTTCAGTGTGATTGCATTTGGCTTCTCTTCTTTCATATTGTCCTGCATTTGAGTACATTTGTATTTGCAATCTGTTGCCTTCACTTTCACTTCTTTGGAGATATTCTCTTCTGTGGGTTCACATTTTTCTAATCTGCTATTTATTTCCTCTATGTGAACACTAAGTTCTGTCATTTTCTCTAATCTAAATCATTCTTTCAAGTTTCTAATTTCTCTCTTGAGCTGTTCTAGTTTTATCAAGTTTGGGTTTGGGGAGGCTAGGTGGCACAGTGAGTAGAGTGTCAGCCCCGGAGTCAGGAGGACCTGAGTTTGAATCTGGCCTCAGACACTTAACATAAAAAAAAAACAAAAACTAGCTGTGTGACCTTGGGCAAGTCACTTAACCCCAAATGCCCTCCAAAAATAATAAGAAAATAAAAGAGTTTGGGTTTAATTTCATTTGTATTTCAGTATTAACTTAAAGGTGCTTGCGATCTTTTAGATACCTTGTTATTTATCTTCCCTACTGATTTCAATATCTTTCTTATTAATTTATCTAGATTTTAAAAATAGTTCCTTTCTTCCTAAGATCTTTGATTCTTTTTGCCTTTCCCCTTATACTCAATTGTCACTCATTTTTGAGAGAAGGTATATCCCCAAAGCTGTTCTCAAAGCTGCCTCGGCTTCCTCTTAGGTTGTTGTTGCTGTTTAGTTGTTCAGTTGTGTCTGACTCTTTTTGACCCAATTTGGGGTTTGCTTGACAAAGGTACTGGACTGGTTTTCATGCCCTTCTCTAGCTCATTTTACAAATGAGGAAACTGAGGCAAACAAGATTAGGTGACTTGCCCAGGATCACACAGCTAGTAAGTGTCTGAGGACAGATTTGAGCTCATCAAGATGAGTCTTCCTAACTTCTAGTCCTGCAACTCTATTCATCGCTCCACTTAGCTACCAATGTTAGGGAATGTAATTTTGATTGACCTTGTCTCTCCCCTACATAACTTCTGCAAGGTTTTTTGAGTGACCTCAGCTGTGTGTTAGTCATTTTTATTTAAACCCAGGGAAACTAAACATAATGATCCTCTTTGCCATTTCCTTAATTCTTTTTTTTTAAAGCAACTGGGGTTAAGTAACTTGCTCAAGGTTACACAGACAGTCATTATTTATGTGTGGGTGCTCATTTTCTGAGGCCGGATCCGATCCCGGGTCCTCCCGACTCCAGGGCTGGCGCTCTTACTCACTGTGCCACCTAGCTGCCCCATTTCCTTAATTCTTTACTTCTGTCTCTGGTTTGGGGAGGGTGGAGTGGGTGTTCTGGCCAATTTCTGAAGTCTTATGCTTCCTTAATCCAGGTCCATCTCAGGTAGAACTTGAATTCCTTTTTTTATACTTCCCCTTCCTCTTGAGAAGGCCTAAAAGATTTGAGGTCTGCTGCCTTTTGCAACTGAATGCTAGGAGAAACACAGAAGTAGTCCACAGGTTGGGACCTCAATGGAAATGAAATTATTGAGACCAGCAGCAGAAGTTGGAGGGTCAGTATGTATGTTCTTCCAGAGCGGGGAGATATGGTCAGTGAATGTTAGGGATGAACAGTCTCTATTGTTAATTCATGGGGCAGCTAGGTGGCACAGTGGATAGAATGCCAGGCTTAGAGTCAGGAGGACTCATCTTCCTGAGTTCAAATCAAGCATCAGAAACTTTTTAGCTGTGTGACCCTGGGCAAGACCCTTAAACCTGTTTGTCTTATTTTCTTGTCTATAAATTGAGCTGGGAAAGGAAATGAAAAACCACTAGAATCTTTTTGCCTAAATAAAACCCAAACGGGATAATGAAGAATCAATGCAACTGAACAACATCAAGATTATTAATTCCTGATGTGCTACTTTGTTGGGCTTCTGGTTTCGTATTTAGTAGAGAGACTTGTTTCTCTTCTGGCAAATAATTTCTCTTTTGTGTGTATGTGTGGAGGAGGGAGTTAGTGGCATTGGAGAAAATGTCTAGTTTTACATTTTGTTTATCACATCAACTTACCTAAATTCTAAGATGGGAATTTGAATTCACCTCAATGAATATTGTGTCTTCTATGTATAAAGCAGTTTGGTTGGCACTTGTTTTTGTACTTCTTTCATTTTCAAAGAGGACCAATGACATCACAAGGTGATGACTTATGTATGAACTCCATTTAAGTGAGGCAGAGTTGCCCAAAGTTGTCAGTCTCACTCTCTTTTCCTGAGGCATCAAAGTCCAGTAAAAAGACAAGACTCAAGATGACTGGCAATGCTCCATGATTCAGTGGATGACCTTGGCATCCTTGATATCTGACCAAGCTCTGGGGACCCCACAATGCCTGCCTCATCTGCCTTCATGTCTGTGGGAACAAGTTGTTGTCATCCACCTATTCCTCCAGGGGATTTCTTCAACATGCTTGGGTTAGACATTCCCCAATTCACCCATAGGTTTGAGGCCTATTGATTACTTAAGAAAGGAGAGACTACACCTGGAACAGAGAGAAACACTGAAGACAAAGGTTGGTACTATGTGTACAAACAACTGTAACACCTCAGAAGAACCAAAATTAACAGAGTGCCTGGCACGTAATACATGCTGAATATATGCTTTTTATTATTTGAATGATCACTTTTGGTACTTAGGCCTAGAAACACAAAATTCAAGTATTCACACAACTTGAATTAGGATGAGACTATTAGAATAAAACACCCTCAAATTCATGATGAAAAAATACTATAAGAATCGTTTAAGATAAATTCAGCTGCCTTGCAAAGGGAATTGGTTTCTACACTAGCTTCTAATTATTGAAAGTATAGATTTGTTATATTGCAGTATCTTCTATGGCCTTTAGGATTATTCCATTTCCCTCCACTTGGGGAGAAATATTTTTGTTTTTTTGGTGGGGGGAGATTATAATAAACCTCTCAGATTCTATCACATATGTCAAGCAACTTTGTAGAAGAGTAGCCATCATTATTTTAGACATCTATGGAAATTTGATTCTTCCACTATATTACTCCCTTATCTGAAAGAATTAATTTTCCCCTAAAAGACTTATATTCTCAATTGTGTCCTTATACTACCTATAGACTACAATTTCTGAGCTGGCAGTCCTTGGATCAGCATGTCTGTGAACTTGAATTATTAAAAAATAAATCTTTATTTCAATAATGATTTAATGCTATATTTTTATTTTGTGTATATAAAAACTTTACTTTGAGTGAGTTTTTCTTTTTTTAGACTTCACCAATATGCCAATGTGGTCCATGAAACACATAAAAATAATTAAAAACTCTTGTGTTCTTAAGAATTTTTCCACAGTTGGGTATTTTAGTAAAATTCAGATAAGAATAGCATCTACAAGATTATTGTGAAGAACAAATGAAATAATATATGTAAAGTATAAGTGCTATTATTATTATTATTTCAAAATATGTTAAGCTGTATAATTTAGAATTCTATGCAAATTCTCTTCATATTAATCTTACCAAAGTTCTGGTCAAATGTGTGCATTAGCTAGTTAATATCAAGGAATATGACAAGCATTTATCCTCCCTTTCCTTTTTCTCCCCAAGGGATTGCTTCAAATTTTTTCATCCCTTGTGTCTCTGAGAGTTGTCAATGTCAAAGGAAGGTGACTAGATAAACATCAAACCCTGTAGATGAAGATAAGTTTAATTACCTCACTAGGGGGTTTGAACTAGTTAATTATGGATATTTTTCTAAGTAAACTTCATGTGTTAATATTCTAAGCTTGTCTCAAAGGGATGTAAAAATAACTGGTGTGAAAGGACACAAACAGTGGCAGTTTAAGGATGTAAATCACACCCTAAAAGGATATGTTTAGTAGATCCCTATGTCTATTTTTGGCCTCTTTTGTTTCCTCCTTTTTGTAAATGACCTGTTATTTGTATGCAAGGGCATTTCTCTACATCATCGTGTGGGTGGTATAATTATCTAGAATGGTTCAAGTAAAAATCCTGATTTAAATGTTAGATTATAATCAGAACTTGATTTCATATAGAGCTAAGGTTTGTATGAAACACTTATATCAAATGTCAAAAAATGCAGTGTTGTGTTCTGTGTCTAAAAATGGGACTCAACAAAGAGTTATAATTAAGCGTATAATTAGGAGAACAGATGTTCCATGTACTTTTGTCATCTTAGTGGATAGCCTAATTCAGGTATTACTTTTGTAGTTCTTTATAAAAGAACTTTTTAAAATAGTTACAGAATAAAAGTTTATGAAAGGGAATGGTCATGTTTTTATTTTATTATTATTATTATTATTTTTAAAGCAATTGGGGTTAAGTAACTTGCTCAAGGTTACACAGCCAGTCATTACTTATGTGTGGGTGCTCATTTTCTGAGGCCGGATTCGATCCCGGGTCATTCCAAATCTGAGGCCAGCACTCTTACTCAATGCGCCACCTAGCCGCCCCTTGGTCATGTTTTTAAATAAGTATCCATGAGAAGTGTCACTATCTACAAAGATTGACAATTAGAATATTATTGAATGAAAGCTGGAAGGGACTTCAAAGGTCCTTTAATCCAGTTTTCTTTTCTGGGAGAGTATAGTAAGGCCCATGGAAGTTGAAGTTTTTTAAAGTCATTGTCAATAAGTGATAGAGCCAGAATTCAAAATTTTCCATTTTGTGGCTCAAATTCAGCATTCTTTAGGCTCTGAAGACTAGCTTAACTAATTATCTATTCATAAAAATGTAAGGAATAGATCTTTGGAATCAAGTTCAAATTTCTTGGGTTGGTATTACAAGCTCTTCTTCAGGTGATTTGGCTTTATCTACTAATATATTCAGTTGCTCATCTCCACTAAACATAATTGTACAGAGGAGTTTAGTTGACTATAATTCAGATTCAGAAAGTTATAGAAGACATGCTACCTTATAGCTTTTTATGATTGCTTTCTCCATACTGTAATATTCTACAGTGAATTGTGTGGGCAATTAAAATCCAAGGCCCATCACATATAGGCCATCTAGGCCAAGGGAGGATCTCCAGAGTAAGCTTTGAGTGCTCCTAGCTTCTGCATTCTCCCACTCACTTTCCCCTAACTACTTTCAAAATGCTCTCTTGTAGGTAGAATCCAGTGTCTTTCCTACTTAACCATCTACTCCTAGGAAATGTGAACCTGAAATAAATACTGGCCAGTGCTTCACTGCCACAACTTCTAAATTCCCTATGACATAACTTGAAACACCTCTAAGACAGTTCTACGGACCACAGAGAGCATAGTATTTATTTTTGACACACCTCATTACTTCTTAAAATACTCCAATCATTCTCTCCCCTTTGAAACCATCCTCTTCTTACCCATTATTGGGGAAGGGAGAAAAAATCTTATAGAAGAAGTAACATCTGTGCCTTGTTGTATACCCTCCTAAACTCACTCATGTTCTATTGCTTCCTAATTAAATTCTTTCATCTTTATTTTTATGTGATATTCTCAGTTTCACCACCATGTCTCTACTCATACCTTTCTCTTCACTAGGAATATCTAATTTTTTTCTGTCTTTTGAACATAAAATGACTAATTATTAAGTAATTATTCCATTCTTATACTATGTTAGAAACTGTAAAGTACATAGCAAAGTTCAAAATAAGACTTGAGATAGAATCCCTTTGTTTTCCTTCATGACTCCTATCCTGTAGTGATCAACCCGCATTAATTATTCCCTACTTTGAATTTCTCTACCATTTAGGCAAATGACTGGAAAGGGGAAGCCTTCTCAACAAAGCTTTTTTTTTAGTAAATGTTACTTATAGAAGGGAAAACTTGTTGAATTTTTATCAGGAAGCTAAGAGGTTTTATTATAAGCATAATACAAATGTTTCTTCAATTGAAGAAGGAAATCTCTCCAGATGGGTTTGCCCAGGTAGCTTTAGTATTTGACAAGCAATAAGTGGCTCTAATCCCACTCATGAATGTGTTCCACAGAAATTCCAACAACAGCACATCAAATGCATGTGAGCTGGCTCAAAGTTGCTACATAAAACATTGGATGATAAAATGGCCACCTAGAACACCCGAATGTATTTAGGACACCCCACTAGTCACCAGTGAGGATACAAGGGAACTTGGAACATGTCTAAAGAAAGCTTTAAAACCAACATATAGAAAACTGAATTCGTTATCTTTACCCACATTCCTCTCCCCACCCTTCCCTGATTCTGAAATTCCCAGTTCCTTTCCAGAGTACCACCATCCTTCTACTCATTCAAACTTGCATTCAATATATCATCTAGACTCCTCACTCTTTCTCATAACTCATATCCAATTTGTTGCCAAATCCTGTTGATTTTACTTTTATGATATCTCTTATATATACCCTCCCCCTTTCTCCTTTGATACTGCCACCACTCTGGTGCAGACCTTCATTACCTCATTCCTGGACTACTGAAATTACTGAATTGTCCCTCTGCCTTAATTCATTTCCTACTAATCTGTCAAGTTAATCTTCCTAACGCACAAATCTAATCATATCAACCCCGTATTCAACAAAATCCAGTTGCTTTCTGTTGCCTACAGGATAAAATATGAAATCCTCTATTTGACCTCCACTTTCTCTCCTTTTACTCAGTTTTTAACCCATTATAATCCAGCTCCTGATCTCATCACCCACTGGAACTGCTCTCTCCAAATGGACTTTTAATTGGCAAACCCAGTATCCTTTTTCCTTTCCTCATCCTTACTTACCTCTCTTTAGCTATTGGCACTGTTGATCACCCTTCTATCCTTGATACTCTTTTCTCACTAGGTTTCCAGAACATCTCTCTCTCCCAATTGTCCTCTGATAAGCATATCAGACCACCCTTTTTCTGTGTCCTTTGCATGGTCCTCATTTATCATATAATTGTAGGTATCACAGAGGATGCTGTCCTATCCTTTCTCCTTTTTCCTTATCCATACTATTTCACTTGGTGATCTAATTAGTTCCCATGCTTTTAAATAATATCTATATGCTGATGACCAAAAATATGCCTATGCTTCCCCTAACTCTCTAGTAATCTCCAGTCTCACATCTTCAATTGCCTTCTGGACATTTCAAACTGATGTCCAATAAACATCACATAGGAGGGCATTTCTTAGTCTATTTCATGCACTAACAACTGTTGACAGTTTAATGGAACATTTATCCCAAGACATTGATGTGATCAGAAAAAATATTGTGAAACACCCACTAACCCTGACTGTGAAAGAGTATAAAGGCATCATTACTGTTTCTTTTGAAGATAAATTATATTATAAGGAGAAATAAATAGAAGATGTAGTTGGTTGTGGCCTTATTTCTAATTTCCTGACAAAAGTGCACCACTTATTAACAGTTCACTAGTCTTGATCTTTAATTATATGGGAACTTAGTAATTAATAAATGGCAAGTGTACCTTTAATTTTCTTCCAAATGCTTTATTAACTTCTGGTTTACATCATTCATTTCCGCCAGATTTTGAGTTACAATTTTTTCCCCATTTCCCCCTTACCCATGACCCCAAAATAGCAGTCCCAAAGTATATCCCCTCATCCAATCTACTCTCTCCCATCTCTTCTCCCATACCCCCTTCGACTTTTCCGGTAGGTCAAGGTGAATCCCCATGCCCCAATGCCTGCACATCTTATCTCCCAATTATATGTAAAATAGTATTAATAATAGTATATATATATATGTATATATATATATATTTAAAACATTTGATTTTAAAACTTTGAATTCCAGATTCATTCTCTTCCTCCCTTGTCACCCACCCTTACTGGGAACATAAGCAATTCAGTATATCTTTTACATGTGTAGCTATGCAAACATTATCATAGTATATAGATAGATATAGATACAGATAGATAGATATAGATGTAGATGTAGATATAGATATAGATATAGTAGATAGATAGATAGATAGATAGATAGATAGATGCTGGCCACTCCCTGCCGGGCTGCTGGACTGTCCTAAGAGGGAGGTTAGCTTCTCTGTGTCATTTTGTGGATTCTGGAGCTCCAGAGGTCATTCAGAGATCCCTTTTACATAATTTTGAAGTGGAGTGGGGCAGAGCTCTGTGGAAGTGCTGTTTCTACTCTGCCATCTCGACTCTGCCCCGCCCTCCTTTAATTTTTGAGAGTAAATATGTTAATATAACCTTGGACCCCTCTTCTCAGAGGACTGTGTTGCCCAATTATCCTAGAATCTATGTGAGACCATAAAATCTTTATCTTTAAAGTCTTTCTTTTCCCTTAAAAAAGAGAATATTGTTCAATTTGTAGCATCAAAATTATAATCATTATTGAAAACTGAAATGTGGATGACACCATCCAAAGGACAAATGCATTGCAACTGCCTTGCTCTACTTGGGACCTTGTTTCTAGTCAATCATAACTGTAATGTACAACCAGGTATAAATTGATGTTTAAAAACTGCTGTGTAATACACACACATATGAAGATACATGCATATTACATGTACATGTATATATTATATATATTTCCTTTTGACCAAGGTAATAAAGGTAATTTTAATTTTTTTTTAATTGGGAACCGTTTTGGAACATGCTACCATGTCACGTGATCTATTGGTAATCCACAAAGTCCTATGTATCTCATTGACTCTTGATTCATGTTTTTTTTTTGTTTTTGTTTTGTTTTGTTTTTCTTACAATACTAGTTCAGAGATCTTTTGAAGATTGGAAGCCATATTTCCTTCTTCCATTATTATTATCTCTCTTGGTTCATCTGCCTGAATTCAAGATTTTTATTTGAGTGTTTTTCCTCCTGATGGTTTTGGCAATTTTAGTCTTTTGATTTATATTCCTGAGTTGCTCATTTTCTGATTCTTTCCCCTTTGATAATGGTTTTCTGGAGGGCTGAATATCAACTCTGTCTCAGTCTCCTCCCAGTCTGGATAACTCACTTTTCAGCAACTTCATTCTTTGTCTCAAATTAACTCTGGGGTAAGATACTGTCCTCAGCTGTATTGCAGTTCCCTTTCCTTCAATCACATGCTGGCACACAGTCCCGGCTATTTCTTTTCCTTAGTTCTTTGGCTGTATAACTATTGAATGACATCAAGGATGCAGCACGGCCACCTCCAGACAGAGCAAGCTATCAGCTTTTCCTGTACCTCCAACTCCTCTGTATAGGATGGTGGAGATGACAGAGTTAAATTCAGGTACACTTCTATTAGTCAGATTATAAGGAGTAGAGCCTGGGGATTGCTGAGGCATAGTGGAGGTACTGAGTAAATATAGTAGTGGTTACACTTCTCTACGGTTAGTTCATTACCTATTTAGAGTTTTTTTTAGTATCAGACCATATAGACAGTTAAAATTTCTCCCCCCACACACACATTTTGGCAAACTTTGAGAGATCATCAAGATAGAGAAAAAATATCTAATCCTTGGTCATATGAACCTACAAACCCTCTCCCATACAACAGTCATTCTTATGTTGAAGCTATCCATTTGATACACAGTTCCAGAAGCAATGTTTCTCCTTCTTTCCCCAGGAGAGGTGAAATCCTGAGACAGGGAACTTTTTGTCCTTCTATTGCCATAGTTAGGTAGAAAGAAACGGGAAACTGTACTTAGTAGGTATTTTCTCAAATAATTAGGATGAAAAACAGTTAGCAAGAAGAATGCTGTTGAAAAATGCCACAGGAAGAAAGCTTTCCCAAGATAAACCTAATTTAAACTTAATGCTTAAGCTCAATTCAAGTAAAAGAGAGAAAAAATTCATACTTGAAAATTTAAGACTACTATGTTTTCTAACCTTTTGCGACACTGCATTTCTTTCAAATCGTGAAATGTAGGGATTTATTAGAGAGTGATACACAAGTGATGGTATACTTAATATGTTATATGAGTAGGGTGTCCTCTAATGCTCCCTGTATGAACATAAAAACAAAAATGTTTCATTTCCTTGGAGCTGTTGAAACAAATTTTTAATAAATAAGAATTATAGTTCAATAAAATTCATTATAAAATGAGAACTTGGGATAGTACTAAATGTCTTTTGAAATTCGTGTTGTTCTTTTTTTCCTATTTTCCCTACTTTTAATTCTAATTTTATGATGAAATATTTAGTTTTCTTTGTTTTCCAAATCCAAAGTATCTTATTTTGCTTTTATTAAATGGATTCCAAGATTTTTTCAGTGAGTTACATTTTAGAAAGTTATTAAAATTTTTTCCTGAGTTTTTATTCACATAACAAAATATTTCATGTCTGTTCCTAGTAGTACTCATTTTTAAGCCTCAGTTTGAAAGGGTCATTAAGTAACTGAAAACTTATGATTAAGTACTGCATATATCTAGTCTTGTGAGTATTTTCAGTCAATTAAAGTTACAATATTCAAGCTCACATGGCTCTTATAAGTGCTCCTAATATAATGTTTTCTAGTCAGTAGGCTCAATGAATCCTTACTGACCAACTTAAAAAAAAAATCAAAGTGGGTTAAATGTTAAAGATGACTCAGTTGCATCCTTACTGTGAAGCAGGGGAAAATCTATCATGTAGAAGTGTGTATAATCACTAAATTGATAAAGAGCTGATAAAGCTCTGATAATCCAGAGACTGTGTCAGCATTACTACAGTTTGCATTTTTCTGCAGGTATTCATAACCTATCAGGATTAAATTTGGCCTATCATTCCTCAAATAGTTTTGCTAAAGTGCTCTTTCCTAAAGCACAGAGCTATGGCATGAGGGTAGGGAACCATAGTGAAGAGGGGGTGATGGTAGGCTCTCAGTTGATATGCTTTAGGAGATGCATGAGGCTAAGGGGACATCAAAGGACTAGATTTTGTATTACTTCCCTCCTCAAAATCACAGTTACATTTTTTAAAATGTATGTTAAAAATCAATATTTTCATCCTTCTTCAACTACCCTATCTAAACCCAATCTTGTAATGTGTCTAACATTGTTGATAGTGAAATCTTTCAAATAATATCACCTCTCCCTCTGGAGATCAGGCAGCAAGTAGAGGAATGTTCAAGAATTGAGCTATATACACTTTTAAAAAATGAATCTGTAGATGGCGGAGTAGAAACAGCTCCTCCAAGCCTCTCTGCCCCCAGATTCTCCACAAACTATGTAAAAAAGGATTCTGAAAATCTTCTGGAGCCCCAGCACCCACAGAACGACACAGAGAAGCTAACCTCCCGCTGAGGACAGCCCAGCACCCTGCAGGAAGGACCAGCGCAGTGGTCTGGGAGCTGGCAGCGCGCAGAGCGCAGGAGCCGAGCCGAGCCCAGGTCCACGTGAGCCGAGGTTTTAGCCCCAGGGCGGCAGGGCCAGCAGCCAGCTGGAGGAACCCCAGAACACCAGGAACTGTGGAGACTCCAGAATTATCAACATAGACATGCCTAGGACAAAGTAAGAGGTTAGTGTCCTATGGACTTTGGGACCTGTATTTGGGGAATGCGTCAGCTCCCTCCCCTGGGGGCTAGAAGCTGCTGAGGAGACACACCACTGTGTAGTTTTCAGAGGCATTTCCGGCTCCCAGCCTACAAATCATGGGGAGATCCAGCGATCAGTCTTGGGGGGTAATCGCTCTTGCTTTAACCTCCCTGGATCTGGATTGTGATCTAGGGTGGAAGTTGTGGGTGGGTTTACAGCTTGCCAGAAACGGAAGTTGCCCCCCACACGTTCGGGACGAAAATTCCTCTATCTGGCCTTAAAGCCATAGTGTGGCAACAAGCCCAAAAGTCAAGCAATTAATTGGCAACATGCCAAGGCAAAGGAAACAGAAAAATGCAACCCTAGACTCCTATTTTGGGGGCATAGAGCGGGAAAAGGACTGTGAGGTCAGAAGTCCTGCTCCAAAAGCCCCAGGGGAAAACATGAGTGGGTTGCAGGCCATAGAGGACCTTAAGAAGGACTTTAAAAATCAAATAAGAGAAGTGGAGGAAAAATTGGAAAGAGAAATGAGAAGGATGCAGGAAAAGTATGAAATGAGGGTCAACAGCCTGACTGAGGAAAACAACACCTTAAGAAATAGACTAACTCAAATGGCAAAGGAGGCCCAAAAGGGCAATGAGGAGAAGAATGCCTTAAAAAGTCGAATTTGCCAGATGGAAAAAGAATCTCAAAAGTTCACTGAGGAGATTCATTCCTTCAGAGTTAGACTGGAGCAAATGGAAGCTAATGACTTTATGAGAAATCAAGATGCTGTTAAGCAGATCCAAACAAACGAAAGATTAGAAGGCAATGTGAAATATCTCATGGGAAAAACCACTGACCTGGAGAATAGATCCAGGAGAGACAATTTAAAAATTATTGGACTACCTGAAAGCCATGATCAAAGAAAGAACCTAGAAATCACCCTTCAAGAAATTCTCAAGGAAAACTGCCCTGATGTTTTAGATCCAGAGGGCAAAATAGAGGTTGAAAGAATCCACCGATCACCTCCTGAAAAAGATCCCAAAAAGAAAACTCCCAGGAATATTATAGCCAGGTTCCAGAATCCCCAGATCAAGGAGAAAATACTACAAGCAGCCAGGAAGAAACAATTTCAATATTGTGGAAACACAATCAGAATAGCCCAGGACCTGGCAGCTTCTACACTGAGGGATCAAAGGGCATGGAATATGATATTCCAGAGGGCAAAAGAACTGGGAATGAACCCAAGGGTCACCTACCCAGCAAAACTGAGTATTTTATTTCAGGGGAAAATATGGTCATTCAGTGGAATACAGGACTTTCAAGCATTCTTGAGGAAAAAACCAGAGTTGAATAGAAAATTTGACATCCAGACGCAAGAAGTAAGAGATGCCTGAGAAGGTAATTAGGGAAAAGAAATCAAAAGGAACTTATCAAAGTTGAACTATTTACATTCCTATATGGAAAAGCAATAACTGTGACTGATGATATCTTTCTCACTATGAAAATAATGGAAGAAGGGGTGTGGTCATATGAATACATATGTGAATGTGTGTGTATATGGTTACAGTTATATATGGATAGAGGGCATAGGTTGATATTGTTGGGAAGGGAGAGTACTCAAGGGATGAAATTATGAGGTGAGAGAGGAAAGTGGCAAGAGGAGATGGGGAGAGACATGGTAGGGTAAACTATCTCATGTAGGGGAAGTGGGTGCAAAGGAGGGGGAGAATAAGGAAGGCTAAAAAGGCAAAACCACATTCACATTGAATTTGGTTCAGGGAGAAAATGACATACATACTAAATGGGATATCTCAACCTGCAGCAGGATAGGGGGAAGGGGGATGAGAGGAGGGATGATGGATGGGAGGGCATCCTTGGGGTGAGGGAGGTTGGAAGTACCCACTATAGAAGAGGGACAGGATCATGTAGGGAATGGACCAGGTGGGGGGTGGGATGAGTGGGAGGGAATTATAAGCAGCCTTGCACAATATATCTACTATGATAATGTTTTGCATAGCTAGACATGTACAACATATACTGAATTACTTATATCCCAAGAGGGAATGGGTGACAAGGGAGGAAGGAAATGGATCTGAAATTCAAGGTCGTAACATTAAATGTTTCAAATATATATATAAATACTATTATTAATACTCTTTTGCCTATAATTGGGAGATAAGATGTGCAGGCATTGGGACACAAAGATTCATCTTCCTCTAATGGAAAAGTCGATGGGGGTATGGGAGAAGGTATGGGAGAGAGCAGATTGGAGGAAGCGATATCTTGTGGGACTGCTATTCTGGGAGGTTGGGTAGGGGAATAATGGGGGGAAAATGATTGTAACTCAATATCTGGCGGAAATGAATGATGTAAAACAGAAGTTAATAAAGTATTTGTTTAAAAAAAAAAAAGAATCCACCCCCCCCCAAAAAAAAAAAAATGAATCTGTGTCACACATATGGAACTACAGATAGAGCACTGGATCTGGAATCAGGAAGACCTCAACCCTCAGATATTTATTAGCTGTGTGATCCTGGGAAAGTCCCTTAACCTCAGTTTGCCTTAGTTTCCTCATTTATAAGATGGAGAGAATAACAGTACCTACTTCCCAAAGTTATTGTGAGTATAAAATGCAGTAATAAAAATGCATTGCACACTTTAAATGAATATATAAATCCTGGATATCAATAGTAGTATGGGACATCAAATTCATACTTCCCTCCATATTACTATTCCATCTTATTATCTATTAAGCCACTCAGCTAGATTCTAATGTTTATCTCCACTCCCCTTATATTTGCAACCTAGAATGTAAATATACCTAGGCATTCCTCTTCTGTCTTTAGTCTATGGCCACTGGAAGTCATTAGCATAACTTTGAATATATGACTTGGGTTTGCTTATACTTTCCTTATTCCCATTAATTCATAATATTTTGGTGTAATGGTTTTCATTTTCTGGTGTTGGGATTCAGCTTTCTGGTGTCTGAATAGATGTTTTGTTTCTGTCTTCTATATGAGAGCCTGTTATATCTTGTAATTCAGAACTATGCCAGCATATTCATATTCACCATCGGTACTGTGAATATTGCCTTGGCAATACATTTGATTTTAAAATCTCAACTGTGCAAACTTAAGTGAATATTCATTATGAGCTTTGGTTAGTTTCATCAGTGAAATCCATCTGTAACTTAGTTTTTAACAGTGCTTGACACTTGCCTATGGTCACACAGCTAGTAAATATCATGGATAATATTAGAATCCTGGTCTTCATGACTTCAAGTCCAATATCTTCTCTACTCTGTGACCGTAGTTGGTTTGAATATGTACAGATTTAGTTATGCCCATCTAAAACTGCCTTTTCATGTTGTATGGGAATGTGATATTTAAGCATTAATATTTGTGAATATATAGTTATTTCCTGAAGAGCAGAGCTAGCTGGTGAAATGGATAAGGTAGCCATACTGGAGTCTGGAAACCCTGAGCCCAAGTTCAGCCTCAGACATTCACTAATTGTGTGAACCTGGGCAAGTCATTTAACTTTTATTTGATTCAGTTTCCTTATCTGTTAAGTGGGAATAATATTTGCCCTGACCAATCAGGGTAGCTGTGAGGATCAAATGAGATAATAATTGTAAAATGCTTAGCACAATGCCTACCATATAATGTTTACTATATAAATGTTAGCTATTATACTAAGTTATCCCATGTCTATGTCTGGAAGCTGGGAGAGGAAGAATGGGGGAAAAGAAATTGAGACCATCACTGTATGTATTAGATAATCTGTAAATCTACACAGGACCTTTGAAAACAGCATTTTAATGGTGATTAGAAATTCTGAGCTCCCTTCCAGGGGAAAGGACCTTGCTGAAGACTGACATGGCATTTGGCCCAGATCAAATGAGTGGTTCTGAACAGAGAGATTTTTATCCAGCAGAGGATATAGGAAAGTCACAAAAACTATATCATTATTAGGGCAATTAGAAGGAGTCTATGCAGACAAAAGTATAAATGTTAGTCGATGATGTTTGGATGATCTAAAAAAAAGTGAAAGGGTAAGAAAGAGGCATGCATTGGGAAGGGCAATGAAAAATGGGGAAACATATCTCATAAAAGAAGGGTGCAAAGAAGAACTTTTACAATATGAGCAAAATAGTGTGGGAGGGGATGGCAAGAAACAGTTGAAACCCTCATCTAAACTGGTTTTAAGAGAATTCATACACACACAGAAGCTTAAAGAGGATATATATGTGCATATATGTATATATTACTGTGGCCAGTGTAGTTGGGAGGGTCGGAAGTGGTGATAATAACAAGATGGGGGTGTAATCAATAGTCTGTTTATTACAGGACCCTTACATACAGAGCCAAAGGTGTGAAGGACTCACAGAGTTTATATGCCACCATAACAGAAGGTCTACGTGACCCAAAAGAATGTAGGCACCCCAAAAGAATGCAGACAATGTACAAGGACCCTCCCTTAATCTTGTTTAATATTTACCCTTGCCTAAGTTTAATTATTTTTTAGGGTAATATCATAGAACCATATACTGAGGCATAAAGAAAAAAAGATTACATGCCCTCTTGGTTATCTGTCCTGTAAACTTGCATGTAACTGCATAGGGTAAGGGGAATATTCATTCCTTTAGTGGGGCCAAGGGACCCCAAAAGTTCTCTATTTCCAAAAAAGATTATATGTCCTCCTGCTTATCTGCCCTGTAACCTTTCAAGTAATAATAACATTTATTTCATTAGCAGAGCTGGGGAACTCCTGTAAGTTCTCTACAGTATATATATACACACACACACACACACACACACATATATATACATATATGTATATATGTATATACATACACATATATATGTATATATGTATATACATACACATATATATGTATATATACATATGTGTATATGTATATATACACATATATGTATATATGTATGTATGTAGATATAAACATATAAACATATATATATATTAAATAAAATGTATTCATACACTCAATTGTGTATAGAAATCTATCTTACCCAACAGGGAAGTAGGAAGGAAAGGGAGTGAGATAAAGCAGAGGAGGAATGATTAAAGGGGGAGATAAAGGAAGCAAATAGTCAGGAGCAAAACCGATTTTAGAGAAGGGATGGCATAAAGATAGAGAGAGAAGGATGAACAGAAGAAAATGTGGTGGAGAGAAATGCACGCTTAGGAAACATAAACTGTGAATAAGAATGGGATGGGTTCACCCATAAAGCAGGAGCAGATAGTAGAATGGATTAGAAACCAGAATACAGCAACAACATTTTTTTAATAAGAATCACAAGTGAGACATACACAGACACAGACACAGACACAGACACACACACACACAGAGTTAAAAATAAGGGACTAGACCAAAATCTATTATGCCTCAGCTAAAATAAAAAGGATAGGACTAGCAATCATTTTCTGAAACAAAACACAAGCAAAAATAGACCTAATTAAAAAAAATAAGTGAGAAAGCTATACTTTGCTTAAAAGCACCATCGATAACAAAGTAATATAATTACTAAACATATTTACACCAAATATCATAGTATTTAAAATTTTAAAGGAAAAGCTAAATGAATTATAGGAGAAAACTGATAGTAAAACTATACCAGTAGGGATCTCAACTTTTCCCCTCTCAGAACTAGATAGATCTAACCATAAATTAAATAATAAAGATGTCAAAGATATGAATAGAGTCTCAGAAAAGTTAGATATGATAGCCCTCTGTAGAAAACTGAACAGGAATAGAAATAATTACACTTTTTCCTCAGCTGTACTCGGAACTTTCACAAAAATTTACCATGTAATGGGACATAAAAATCTCACAAACAAATGAAGAAAAGTGGAACTATTAAATGCACTGTCTTTGAACCATAATGCAATTAAAAAGACAGTAAATAAAGGGTCATGGAAACTTAGGCTGAAAATAATTGGAAACAGGGGCAAAGGCAAGATGGAGGAGTAGAAGCACAAACTTGGCATTGGCTCTGGTTCCAATGCCTTCCAAAACCTGTAAAAAATGACTCTAAACAAATTATAGAGCTACAGAACCATCAAAGTGACAGAGAGAAACGAATCTCCTGCTGAAGACAACCCTGCAGGCCAACAGCAGAGGTCTATCACAATACACAAGGAGCTAATGGAGTTCCTCAGGAGTCTTGTGGTTCTGGCCCCAGGGGGACCCTGACCAGCAGCAGCCAGAGCAGATTTCAGCAGAGTCAATCACCAGCAGCTGTGGCAGTTTCCAGACATCTCAAACCCTAAATGCCAAAGACAAAGTAAAAGGTCAGTGTGGAACTCTGTTGGAACCTGGGTGAAGGAAGAGCATGGCCTGGACCCTGCCCCCAGGGTAAGAGGTGGTAGAGGGGCTGTGGATGCAGTATGTGTCTGCCTCCAGAGCTCCAGGCCTGTAGATTGTAGGTGGACCAAGTGACCATTCAGAGGGTAATTACTTTTGCTTTAACCTGCTTGGATCTCGATCAAGGTCTTGGGTGGTGGTCCTGGGGTGTATGGCCGGGATGTCAGAGCTTGTGGGGGCACAAGGGCACCTTCCTAATAGCTGTGGCATCTGCAAAAACCCCAGAAATTTGGGACAAAGCTCTCTCCATTCTGGAAGCAGGGTTATACCATGGAAAATAGCTTAAAAGCTAGGTAATTGACTGGTAATATGAGCAAGCAGAGGAAACATAATCAGACCATAGATTCAGTTTTGGGGGGTAAAAAGGATTAAAGCATGGAATGGGAGGAAGACAACAAAGTTACAACACCTGCATCAAAAGCTTCCAAGAAAAATAAACTATTTACAATCCATGCAGGAGATCAAGAAGGATTTTGAAAATCAAGTAAGAGAAGTAGAAGAAAAATTGGGAAGAGAAGTGGGAATGATGCAAGAAAATCATGAAAAGCAAGTCAACAGCCTGCTACAGAGGAACCCCCAAAATACTGAAGAAGATAGTACCTCAAATGTAGACTAACTCAAATGGCAAAAGAGGGCCAAAAAGCCAATGAGAAGAAGAATGCCTTAAAAAGCTATATGTACCCAACGAAAAAGAAATTTCAAAAACTCACTGAAGAGACTAATTCCTTCAAAAATAGATTGGAGAAATAAGAAGCTAATGACTTTATGAGAAATCAAGATACTATAAAACAGATCCTAACAAATGAAAAAAATAGAAGGAAATGTGAAATATCTCACTGGAAAAACCACTGACCTGGAAAATAGGTCCAGGAGAGATATTTTGAAAATGATTGGACTACATGAAAGCCATGATCAAAAAAAGAGCCTAGATACCATCTTTCAAGAAATTATCAAGCAAAATTACCCTGATATTCTAGAACCAGAGAGCAAAATAGAAATTGAAAGGATTCACCAAGAGCAGGAAGATGAAAGGGAATGGGCCAACCTTACTCTCATTGAATTTGGCTTAAGGAGGGAATAACATACACACTCAACTGGGTATCTTACCCTACAGGAAAATACTCAGGAAGGGGATAAGAGGGGGAGTGATAGAAGTGGGGGCAGTTTGGGGGAGAGGGTAATTAGAAGCAAACACTTTTGAAAAGTGATAGGGTCAGGGAAAAGTCAAGATGGCAGAGTAGAAACAGGACTTCCACACTGCTCTGGCTTCCACCTTCCCCAATTCATGTAACAGGAGACTCTGAACAAACTTTGGAGCTACAGGACCCACAAAATGACACAGACAAGCTAACCTCCCACTGAGGACAACCTGGCAGCCTGGCAGGGGGTACCAGCACAGTGCTCTGGGAGCTGAGCCCAGCCCTGCAGGAGACAGAGGTTTTAACCCCAGGGCAGGCCTGACCAGCAGCTGGCTGGAGGGACTCCAGAACACCAGCAGCTGTGGCCGTTTCCAGAATTATCAACACATATATGCTAAAGACAAAGTGAGAGGACAATACAGTATGGACTTTGGGACCCAGTAGTTGGGAGTGTGTAGCATTTGCCTCCAGGGTGAGAAGCTTCTGAGATGCTGTGGTCCTGCAAACACAGTCACACATGGCTGCTTCAGCCACAGGCCTGCAGATGGTAGGGGACCAAGCAACCAGTCTGAGGGGTAATCTCTCTTGCTTTAACCTTCTTGGATATAGATTGCAGTCTATGGTGGGGGTCCTGGAGTATGCAACCAGCTTGCCAGAGAGTGTGGAGGCTTCAAAGAGGGAACTCAACCAATACCTCCAGCAGCTGAGAAAAATCCACCATTTGGGACAGAAGCTCCCCTGTCTGGTGGCAGAGTCCTATTGTGGCAAGAAGCCCAAAAGTCAAGTAATTGAATGGCAACATGGCCAGGAAAAGGAAATCAAACAAACAGAAGAATCCAATATTATACTCCAATTTTGGGGACAAAAAGGATCAAAGCATGGAACAGGAGGAAGACAGTGAAGTCAGAACTCCTGCACCAAAAGCTTCAAAGGAAAATATGAGCTGGTTACAGGCCATACAGAACCTTAAGAAGCAAATAAGGGAAGTGGAGGAAAAATTGGGAAGAGAAATGAAAATGATGCAAGAAAATTATGAAATGAGTGTCAACAGCCCAACTGTGGAAAATAACACCTTAAAAATAGACTAAAATGGCAAAAGAGGCTCAAAAAGGCAATGAGGAGAAGAATGCCTTAAAAAGCCAAATTTGCCAGATGGAAAAAAAAATCTCAAAAGCTCACTGAAGAGAATCATTCCTTCAGAATTAGATTGGAGCAAATGGAAGCCAATGACTTTATGAGACACATAAACAATGCTCTAAATAATTACTGATAAAAAATATAAATTGGGGCAGAGTCAAGATGGTGGAGTAGAAACAGAACTTCTGGGGGGCTCTGGCTTCCACCTCTACAGTTCATGTAAAAATGACTCTAAACAAACTTTAGAGCTACTGAACCCACAAAATGACAGAGAGAAGCTAACTTCTAGCAGTCCAGCAGGAAGGGGCTAAAACAATATTTTGGGAGCCAAACTCAGAACTGTGGGAGCCCAAAATTTTAGCCTCAGGGTAGCCACAACCAGCAGCCTGCTGGAGGGATTTCAGATCATCAAAAGCTGTGGGAGTTTCCAGAATTATCAACCCATAGATGCTAAGCATAAAGTAAAATGTCATTGCAGTGTGGACTTTGGGACCCAGGCGTTCAGGAGTGCAGTCTGGCTTTTACCCCCTGGAGGCAGAAGCAGCTAAGTCAATTCAGCCGTGCAGCCACTGTCAAGTGGCTGTTTCAGAGCTCCTGGCCTACAGATTGTTGGGGGACCAAGCAACCAGTCTGAGGGGTAATCACTCTTGCTTTAACCTGCTTGTATCTGCATCACTGTATCGGGGAGAGGTCCTAGGGTGCAGGACCAGTTTGCCAAATATGGTCAAAGAAGGCAACCAACCAATAGCTCCAGCAGCTGAGAAAACCCCAGCAATTTGGGAAAAAGCTCCCCTGTCTGGTAGCAGAGTTCTACTGTGGCAAAAAAGCTCAAAAGTCAAGTAATTGAGTGGCAAAATGAGCAAGCAAAGGAAGCAAAGCAAGCACCGAAGTCAAACCTTAGATCCCTTTTTTGGGGACAAAAAGGATCAAACCGTGGAACAAGAGGCAGGCAATGAAGTCAGGAATCCTGCACCAAAAGCTTCCAAGAAAAATATGAGCTGGTATGGGGTAGCTAGGTGGTACAGTGAATAGAACACCAGCCCTGGAGTCAGGAGCACCTGAGTTCAAACCCGACCTCAGACACTTAATACACACACACACACACACACACACACACACACACACACACACACACACATACAAACAAAACACTAGCCATGTGACCTTAGGCAAGTCACTTGCCACCAATTGCCCTCCAAAAAAAATGAAATAAAAAAGAAAATATGATCTGGTTACAGGCCATAGAGGAGCTTAAGAAGGGATTTGAAAACCAAATGAGAAAAGTGAGGGAAAAATTGTGAAGAGAAATGAGAATGATGTAAGAAAATTATGAAATGAGAGTCAACAACCTGACTGAAGGAGATAAGAACTTAAAAAATAGACTAACTCAAATAGCAAAAGAGCTTCAAAAAAGCCAATGAGGAGAATGCCTTAAAAAGCCAAATTTTCCAGATGGGAAAGGAATCTCAAAAGTTCACTGAAGAGAATCATTACTTCAGAATTAGACTGGAGCAAATGGAAGACACTGACTTTATGAGAAATCAAGATGCTATAAAACAGACCCACACAAATGCGAAAAATAGAAGGCAATGTGAAATATCTCATTTAAAAAACCACTGACCTGCGGCGGAGCCAAGATGGCAGAGTAGAAACAGCTCATCCAAGCCACTCTGCCCCCAGATTCCCCCCAAACTATGTAAAAGGGGACTCTGGACAACTTCTGGAGCCCCAGCACCCACAGAACGACAAAGAGAAGCTAACCTCCCGCTGAGGACAGCAGCCCTGCAGGAAGGACCAGCGCAGCAGTCTGGGAGCCAGCAGCGCACAGAGCGCAGGAGCCGAGCTGAGCCCAGGTCCCCGTGAGCAGAGGTTTTAGCCCCAGGGCGGCAGGGCCAGCAGCCAGCTGGAGGAACCCCAAAACACCAGCAGCCGTGGCGACTCCAGAATTATCAACATAGACATGCCTAGGACAAAGTAAGAGGTAAGTGTCCTATGGACTTTGGGACCTGTTTTTGGGGGAATGCGTCGGCTCCCTCCCCTGGGGGCTAGAAGCCGCTGAGGAGACATGCCATTTTGTAGTTTTCAGAGGCAGCTCCAGCTCTTGGCCTGCAAATAATTGTAGGGAGATCCAGCGATCAGCCTTAGGGGGTAATAGCTCTTGCTTTAACCTCCCTGGGGATCTGGATTGTGATCTAGGGTGGAAGTCGTGGGTGGGTTTACAGCTTGCCAGAAATGGAAGTTGCCCCCCACATGTTCGGGAGGAAAATTCCTCTATCTGGCCTTAAAGCCATAGTGTGGCAACAAGCCCAAAAGTCAAGCAATTAAGTGGCAACATGCCAAGGCATAGGAAACAGAAAAATGTAACCCTAGACTCCTATTTTGGGGGCATAGAGCGGGAAAAGGACTGTGAGGTCAGAAGTCCTGCTCCAAAAGCCCCAGGGGAAAACATGAGCAGGGTGCAGGCCATAGAGGACCTTAAGAAGGACTTTAAAAATCAAATAAGAGAAGTGGAGGAAAAAATGGAAAGAGAAATGAGAAGGATGCAGGAAAAGTATGAAATGAGGGTCAACAGCCTGACTGAGGAAAACAACACCTTAAGAAATAGACTAACTCAAATGGCAAAGGAGGCCCAAAAGGGCAATGAGGAGAAGAATGCCTTAAAAGTCGAATTTGCCAGATGGAAAAAGAATCTCAAAAGTTCACTGAGGAGATTCATTCCTTCAGAGCTAGACTGGAGCAAATGGAAGCTAGTGACTTTATGAGAAATCAAGATGCTGTTAAGCAGATCCAAACAAACGAAAGATTAGAAGGCAATGTGAAATATCTCATGGGAAAAACCACTGACCTGGAGAATAGATCCAGGAGAGACAATTTAAAAATTATTGGACTACCGGAAAGCCATGATCAAGGAAAGAACCTAGAAATCACCCTTCAAGAAATTCTCAAGGAAAACTGCCTGATGTTTTAGATCCAGAGGGCAAAATAGAGGTTGAAAGAATCCACCAATCACCTCCTGAAAAAGATCCCAAAAAGAAAACTCCCAGAAATATTATAGCCAGGTTCCAGAATCCGCAGATCAAGGAGAAAATACTACAAGCAGCCCAGAAGAAACAATTTCAATATTGTGGAAACACAATCAGAATAGCCCAGGACCTGGCAGCTTCTACACTGAGGGATCGAAGGGCATGGAATATGATATTCCAGAGGGCAAAAGAACTGAGAATGAACCCAAGGGTCACCTACCCAGCAAAACTGAGTATTTTGTTTCAGGGGAAAATGTTGTCATTCAGTGGAATAGAGGACTTTCAAGCATTCTTGAGGAAAAAACCAGAATTGAATAGAAAATTTGACATCCAGACACAGGAAGGAAGAGATGCCTGAGAAGGTAATCAGGGAAAAGAAATCAAAAGGAACTTATCAAAGTTGAACTATTTACATTCCTATATGGAAAAATAATAACTTTGAGTGATGATATCTTTCTCACTATGAAAATAATGGAAGAAGGGAGTGTGGTCATATGAATACATATGTGAATGTGTGTGTATATGGATAGAGGGCATAGGTTGAATTTGTTGGGAAGGGGGAATACTCAAGGGATGAAATTATGAGGTGAGAGAGGAAAGTGGCAAGAGGAGATGGGGAGAGACAGGGTAGGGTAAACTATCCCATGTAGAAGAAGCAAGGGGAAGTGGTTGCAAAGGAGGGGGAGAATAAGGAAGGCTAAAAAGGCAAAACCACATTCACATTGAATTTGGTTCAGGGAGAAAATGACATACATACAAAATGGGATATCTCAACCTGCAGCAGGATAGGGGGAAGGGAGATGAGAGGAGCGATGATGGATGGGAGGGCATCCTTGGGGTGAGGGGAGGTTGGAAGTACCCACTATAGTAGAGGGACAGGATCATGTAGGGAATGGACCAGGTGGGGGGTGGGATGAGTGGGAGGGAATTATAAGCAGCCTTGTACAATATATCTACTATGATAATGTTTTGCATAGCTAGACATGTACAACATATACTGAATTACTTATCTCCCAAGAGGGAATGGGTGACAAGGGAGGAAGGAAATGGATCTGAAATTCAAGGTATTAAGATTAAATGTTTCAAACATATATATACACACACACACACACACACACACACACACACACACACACACACACACACACACACACACACATATATATATATATATATATATATATATATAAAAGAAAAACCACCGACCTGGAAAATAGATGCAAGAGAGATAATTTTAAAATTATTGGACTTCCTGAAAAGCTTTGATCATAGATAGAACCTAGAAATCATCTTCCACAAAATTCTCAAGGAAAACTGCCCTGATGTTTTAGGATAAGAAGGCAAAATAGAGGTTGAAAGAATCCACTGATCACCTCCTGAAAATTATCACAAAAAGAAAATCTCTAGAAATATTATAGCCAGGTTCCAAAATTCCCAGATCAAGGAGAAAATATCACAAGCAGCCCAAAAGAAACAATTTGAATATTGTGGAAATACAGTCGTATAACTCAGGATCTGGCAGCTTATACCCTGAGAGATTGAAGGGCTTGGAGTATGATATTCTGGAGGTCAAAGGAGCTGGCATTATAACCAAGAATCACCTACCCAGGAAAACTGAGTATCATGTTTCAAGGGGAAAATATGGTCATTTAGTGGAATAGAGGATTTTCAAGCATTCTTGATGAAAATACCAGAGTTGAATAGAAAATTTGTCATTCAGATACAAGAAGCCAGAGAAGCATGAGAAGGTAAACAGGGAAAAGAAATCAAAAGGAACTTATCAAAGTTGGACTATTTACATTCCTACATGAAAAAATGAGAATAGTTGAAGGGAATAGAAATGTATATGTGTATATATCTATATCTATATCTATCTATCTATCTATCTATCTATCTATACATACACACATATATGTATATATATATACACACATATATGTATATATATGCACACATATATATGTATATATGTCTGTATACATATGTATATTCCTATATAGGAGGGTATATGTGTGTATGAATACATATGTGAATGTGGGTATATGTGTAAATAGGTATATATAGACAGAGGGCATGGGACCAATTTAGTGGGAAGTGATTATACTTAAAAGGTAAAATTAAAACGTGAGAGAGGAATGTAATGAGAGGAAATAGGGAGAGACAGAATGGGGTAAATTATCTATAGACGAGGCAAGGGATAATATTTACAATGCAGGGGAAGAGCAGGAAATTAAAAGGGAATGGGTCAACCTTACTGTCATTGAATTTGGCTAAGGGAAGGAATGACATACACTCTAAACAGGGTGTCTCACCCTACAGGAATGCAGGGCCACAGGAGATGAGAGGGGGGATGATTGAGGGGAGCGCAGGTTGGTGGGGGAGGGAAGTTGGAAGTACCCACTTTTGAAAAGGGACAGTATCAAAGTAGAGAATAGAATTAGTGGGACTTGGTATAGGATGGAGGGAAATATAGTCAGTCTTTCACAATATATCCACTATGGAAATATTTTTCACAGCTACATATGTACAACCTATATTGAATTGCTTATCTTCCCACTAAGGGTGGGTGAAGAGGGAGGAAGGGCAAGAATCTCAATTTCAAAATTTTAAAATCAAATGTTTATATATATTTTTATAATTTTTATTATTTTACATCTAACTGGGAAATAAGATATATAGGCACTGGGGAATAGAGATTCACTCTGCCCTACTGGAAAGTCAGAGGGGTCATGGGGGAAGATATGGTAGAGAGCAGATTGGGGGAGGGGATATTAAGTGTGATTGCTGTTTTGGGGAGGTGGGTAGGAGAAAATGGGGAAAATTTGTAACTCAGTGTCTTATGGAATTGAATGATGTAAACTAAAAAAAATTAAAAAGAGAAAAATAGTAAAAAAATTTAAAAAATTGTCCAAAAATTTTAAAGAAAAAAAAGAAAAATGTAAAATAAAACAACTTTGTGCTACCATATAACACTGAGTAGATTGGCCAATGTAACAGAAAAAAATGACAAAATCACAGGTGATATGGAAAAATAGGGACATTAATGAATTCTTGGTGGATTTGTGAACTAGTCTAGCTATTCTTGGGGCCAGTTTGGTAATATTCCTGAAAGGGCATAAATTTTTGTATACCCTTTAAACCAACAATTCCATTAATAGTTCTCTATCCCAAAGAGAGCAAAGAAAAGTCTTTTTGTGATGGCAAAGAATTGGAAATTGAAAGCATGCCCATGTTGAATAAGCTTTGGTGCATGAGTGTGATGTAATACTCTTGTTATTTGAGATGAGGAGCATGATGATTTCAGAAAAATCTTCAGGGAAGACCTGCAAACAACTGATGCAAAGTGAGGTGAAAAGAACCAGGGGAACATTGAACACAAGAATAGTGGTATTGTAAGGATGATCAGTTGTGAAGGATTTAGCTACTCTGATAAAGACAATGATCCAAGACAATTCCAAAGTACCTAGTATGAAAAATACTATCCATCTCAAGTGAGAGAACTAATGAATTCTGCAGATTGGCATATACTTTTTACTTTTTTTTCTTCTTATCTCTGTCTGAATTTTTTTGTAACATGTTTAATATGGAAATATATTTTCATGACTCCACATGTACAATTTATATCATGTTGCCTAACTTCTCAAGAAGTGGGCAAGATGCAGGAGGGAGTCAGTGAATATAAAAGTCAAAATTTTCTTAGGTGAATGTTAAATTTTTTTAAAAACCTGGAGAGACTTATACAAACTGATGCTGAGTGAGAAGAGTAGAATCAGAAGAAATTTGTATACAATCACAGACATACCATATCTTTGATGACCAACTATGACAGACTGGACTCTTCTCAGCAATGCAGTGATATAAGTTAATCCCGAATGACTCAAGAAAGTGAGAAATGCGCCATCCAGAGATATAACTAGAAAGAACTGAACCTGAATCCTGATGGAAGCAAACTATATGATCTTTTTCTTCTCATTGTTTGGTTTTATTTCTTCTTTACCTCTTTCATCCCACCTAGTACAATATGCCTTTGTAATTGGAATAATGTCTAATATGAATGCATTTGCAGACCCTATGCTTTCATGAGGGGAGGGGGAGGGAAGTAAAGGAAATTTGAAAACCAAGGAAATATGGAATTGAATCTTGTTAACTGAAACTAAACTAATACATTAATTTAAAAAAAATGTATTTGGAAGAGAAGAAAAAGAACTAGAAGGAATTAGAATAAGCAATGAGGAAATAAAACTATCCCTTTTTGCAGATGATATAATGGTATACAGAACCCTAGAGAATCAACTAAAATACTTGAAATAATTGACAACTTTAAGTTACAAGTTATATGATAAACCCACATAAATCATTAGTTTTTCTTTATATGACCAACAAAGTCCAGCAGGAAGAGATAGAGAAATCTCATTTAAAATAACTGTAAACAATTCAAAGTACTAGGGAATCTACCTTCCAAGACAAACCCATGAACAATATGGACATAATTACAAAACTTTTCAGACAAATAAAATACGATCTAAGTAACTGGGAAAATATCAATTACATAGGCCAAGAGATGGCGAACATCAAGATAGTTTGGTACTTGCAAAAAAACTGAGTGGGGTATCAATGAAATTTATTAGGTACACAGGACACATTGGTAAATGATTATAGTAATCTACTGTTTGAAAAACTCAAAACTCTAGCTCCTGGGATGAGAACTCACTATTTGACAAAAACTTCTGCGAAAACTGAAAACAGTGTGGGAGAAACTAGACCTAGACCATCATCTGACACTGTATACTAAGATAAAGTCAAAAGGTGTACAAGAGGGGATGGAGCCAAGATGGCAGAGTAGAAACAGCACTTCCAAGGTTCTCTCCTCCACACCACTTCCAAACAGTGTAAAAAGTGGACTCTGAACAACTTCTGGAGCTCCAGTACCCACAACAACAGAGAGAAGCTAACCTCCCGCTGAGGACAGCCTGGCAGCCCTGCAGGGAGTGGCCAGTGCAGCACTCTGAGAGTGGGCAGTACAGAGAGCTGGGAACTGACAGCGCAGCACTGAGGGAGCTGATCCCAGGTCTGCATGAGTTGCAGTTTTAGACCCAGGGCAGCAGGGCCAGCAGCCAGCTGGAGGGACTCCAGAACACCAGCAATTGTGACGATTCCAGAATTATCAACACAGATATGCTTAGGACAAAGTGAGAGGTTATTGCCCTATGGACTTTAGGGTCAGTATTTGAGGAGTGCATCAGCTTCTTCCCCTGGGGACAAGAAGTGGCTAAGGAGATCCGGCACAGTCGTCATTTTGCAGCTTCAGTTGCAGCTTCAGCTCCTGGCCTGTGAACTGTAGGGAGATCGAGCAATCAATCTTGGGGGCTAATTGCTCTTGCTTTAACCTCCCTGGATCTGGATTGTAGTCTGGCGGGGAGGTCTGGGGTGGGTATCCAACTTGCCAGAGCTTATGGAGGCTTCACAGAGGCCACCCAACTAATACCTCCAGAAGTTGTGAAGACCCCAACATTCGCGACTGAAGCTCCCCTGTCTGGTGACATAGTCCTACTGTGGCAAAGAGCCCAAAAGTCAAGTAATTAAGTGGCAGCATGCCTAGGCAAAGGAAACAAAATTAACAGAAAAATGCAACATTAGACTCCTATTTTGGGGCAAAGAGTATCAAAGCATGGAACAGGAGGAGGACTGTGAGGTTAGAAATCCTGCACCAAAAGCCCCAAATTAAAATATGAGTAGGTTACAGGCCATAGAGGACCTTAAGAAGGAATTTAAAAACCAAATAAGAGAAGTGTAGGTAAAATTTGGAAGAGAAATGAGAAGGATGCATGAAAAATATGAAATGAGAGTCAACAGCATGACTGAGGAAAATAACACCTTAAAATAGATTAGCTCAAATGTCAAAGGAGGTTCAAAAGGGCAACAAGGAGAAGAATGCCTTAAAAAGCCAAATTTGCCAGATGGAAAAAGAATCTCAAAAGCTCACTGAGGAGATTCATTCCCTCAGAGTTAGATTGGAGCAAATGGAAGCTAGTGACTTTATGAGAAATCAAAATGCTGTTAAACAGAACCAAACAAATGAAAGGATAGAAGGCAATGTGAAATATCTCATGGGAAAAACCATTGACCTGGAAAATAGATCCAGGAGAGATAATTTAAAAATCATTGGACTACCTGAAAGCCATGATCAAAGAAAGAACATAGAAATCATCCTTCAAGAAATTCTCAAGGAAAATTGCCCTGATGTCTTAGACCCAGAGGGGGAAATAAAGTTGAAAGAATCAAGAGATCACCTCCTGAAAAAGATCCCCAAAAGAAAACTTCTGGGAATATTATAGCCAGGTTCCAGAATCCCCAGATCAAGGAGAAAATACTACAAGCAGCCAGGAAGAAACAATTTCAATATTGTAGAAACACAATTAGAATAGCATAGCTTCTACACTGCTTCTAGCAGCTTCTACACTGAGGGATCAAAGGGCATGGACTATGATATTCTGCAGGACAAAAGAGCTGGGATTAAAACCAAGAATCACCTACCCAGCAAAACTGAATATTTTGTTTCAGGTGAAAATATGATCATTCAGTGGAATAGAGGATTTTCAAGCATTCTTGAGGAAAAAAAACAGAACTGAATATAAAATTTGACATTCAGACACAAGAAGCAAGAGATGCTTGAGAAGATAATCAGGGAAAGAAATCAAAAGCAACTTATCAAAGTTGCACTATTTACATCCCTACACGGAAAAACAATAACTGTGACTGATGAAACCTTTCTTATTATGGAAATAATGGAAGAAGGGTATACGGGCATATGAATACATATGTGAATGTTAGTATATTTGTTTACAAGTATACATGGATAGAGGGTACAGGTTGAATTTGGTGGGAAGAGATGATACTTAAGGGGTGAAGTTAAGAGGTGAGAGAATAAAGTGGCAAGAGTAGATGGGGAGAGACAGGGTAGGGTAAACTATCTCATGTAGAAGAAGCAAGGGGAAGTGGTTGCAGGGGAGGGGAAGAACAGGAAGACAAAAAGGCAAAACCATATTCTCGTTGAATTTGGCTCAGGAAGAGAATGACATACATACTAAATGGGATATCTCACCCTGCAGGAGAGTAGGGATAAGGGGGATGAGAAGAGGAATGATGGACGGGAGGGCATTCTAGCGGGAGGGAAAAGTTGTAAGTACCCACTTTCAAAGAGGGACAGGATCAAAGTAGGGAGTGGACCAGGTGGGGGGTAGGATGGGTGGGAGGGAAATACAAGAAGTCTCTTACTATATATCTACTATGGTAATGTTTTGTATAGCTATATATGTACAACACATAGTGAATTCCTTATTTTCCCAGAGGGAATGGGTAACAAGGGAAGAAGGGAATGGATCTGAAATTCGAAGTTTTAAAATTAAATGTTTCAAATGTATATAAATACTATTATTAATACTCTTTTACTTATAATTGTGAGATAAGATGTGCAAGCATTGGGACACAAAGATTCACCTTGCCCTAATGGTAAAGTTGAAGGGGGTATGGGAGAAGATATGGGAGAGAGCAGATTGGATGAGAGGATATCTTGTGGGACTGCTATTCTGGGGTGGTTGGTAGGGGAAAATGGGGAAAAATTTTTAACTCAAAATCTGGCGGAAATGAATGATATAAACCAGAAGTTAATAAAGTATTTGTTTTATAAAAAAAAAGGTGTACATGATTTAGAGATAAAGGGCGACACCAGCAGCAAGTTAGAAGAGCAAAGAATAATCTGATCTGCCTATCAGATTAATAGAGACAGGAAGAGTTCATGACCAAATAAGAAACAGAGAGCATTACAAAAGGTAAAGTAGGTTATTTAAATTACATTAAACTAAAAAAGGTTTTGCACAAACAGAACCAAATACAACCAAGTTTAGAAGGAAAGCTGGGAAATAATCTTTAGACCAATTATCTCTGATAAAGGCTTCATTTCTCAAATACAGAGAACTGAGTTAAATTTATAAGAATACAAATGATTTCCCAATTGATTAATGGTCAAAGAATATAAACAGGCAATGTTCAGATGAAGAGATCAAAGCTATCTATAGACAAAATCTCATGCTTATCAGCTTGGCTAATGTGACAAAAAGAAAACTGAAAAATATTAGAGAGGATGTGGGAAAATTGGGACACAAATGCACTGTAGATAGATGTGTGAATTGATTTGATCATTCTAGAGAGCCATTTGGAATACTGCCCAAAGCCCAACCCAACTGTTCTTGCTTTTTGATCCAGCAATAGCACTATCAGATCTGTATCCCAAAGAGATCATAAAAAAGGAAATAGCTACTACATGTACAAATATATTTATAGCAGCCCTCTTCATTTTGGAATAGTATTGGAAAATCAGAGGATGCCCATGAATTGAAGGATGGCTAAACAAGCTGTGGTATATGAATGTAATAGAATACTATTGTGCAATAAGAAATAACCAGCCAGCAGATTTCAGAAAAATGTGGAAAGACTTGCAGAAACTGATGTAAAATGAAATGAGCAGAACCAGGAAATCATTACACACTGTATTAGCAACATTGTGTGATAATCAACAATGAATAACTCAGCTTTTCTCAGCAACACAATAATCCTAGATAATTACAAAGGACTCATGATGGAAAATGCGATCTGCTTTCAGACAAAGAACTGATGGATTTTGAATGCAGATTAAAGCATACTTTTTTCACTTTATTCACATATTTCTTCCCTTTTGATCTCTTTCTTCTTTCACAATTGTGAATACTATGAAAATATATTTTAGATAGTTACATATATAACTGATATTAAATTTCCCCACTGTTTTAGGAAGAGAGGATTGGAGTGAGTGAGAAAAATTTAGAATTCAAGATCTTGTAAAATGAATGCTAAAAATTGTCTTGACATATAATTGGGGAAAATAAAATATTATTAAAATAAAAGAATATAAATCACAAAAAGTAGCAGAAAGATCTAAAAAGTAAATGAAAATGTAATTAGGTAATATTTAATGAAAATTATTTTAAAAATAAAAAGAGCACCCATTAAAAAAAAATATGTCCCTGTCAAATACCCACAATCTCCTGACTACATGAGATTAAAAAGCTTTACAAAAATGGAGGCTTATCAGAGGACATTATTACCATTTGAGACTAAGATGACATGCAAGTTACTCCTTACTATATTCTTCATTTTCTAGATGTCTCCAACTATTCCCCCTGGAAATTCCTCTGCATTGTGGTCCTCTCTTCTGAGTCCCAGACCACCATTTCATGAGCTGTCCAGGGCATAATCATTTCTCCCCAAGCTCTACACTTCACTCTCCAGTCTTATCCCTTGCCCTACTAGCAGCTTTGGCTCTTTGCTCTGACCCTCTCCTTCCCTTGCCATACTTTCTTGTTCCCTCCTCCTACCTTTATGTTTTGTTTTTCCATTAGAAAGTGAGTTGAGAGAGTAGGGGCTATTTTTTTATTTGTATTTGTATACTTCGCACTTAGCACAGTGTCTGGCTCATAAGTGCTCATTAAATGCTTTATCCATCTATGATCCCTATAGTCCTGTATGCTACCAAAGTTGGATAAATGATGCTTTAAGTCAGTTGCATGCTGGTAAATGTTTAATAACCATCTCCTGATGAGGCCAAGGGAGGTAAAGTATGTGCAACATACTTTAAGTTTAATCTGCATTATAAGCATTTTCTCCATAACTTTAACTCAAGAAAAGAAGAATGAAGCTCTGATTTTTATCATTTTCCAATTTCTGAAGTATAAATGCTCAAACTAAACATTTAACAATCAGCTTTCATAAACCAATCTAGGTGACTACAGCACACACTGATTTTCAGTGAATCTAGAGAGGCTAAGTTTACATCTTAATACTTTTATTGAACTACAAAAAAAAACCTACTTAGTTTGTCTCATGGTTCAATAGTTCATAGAACATTAAATATAATAATAGTAGGATAGTGACTTTTACTAAGACTGTTTGTATCTGAACATCATTTAAAATGGTAAGAATAATGAGAACATAATAATAATTGATAATTGTTTCTATGTTTATTATTATTATTATTATTACCTGTTTGCAAATGGATGATTACTTCTCTGGTTAAAAATCTAATTTGTTTTGATTACAAACTAGTGTGTGGAAGCTTCAGCTCTTATCCTGTAATTTGAATTGATTTTTTATTCTCAGAGAGAGCCCTCCTGGCCTGTTGAAATAGAAATTGGGCCAAATGAAATTTAAACTTCACATTTCTGGCATGCTTAATGCTCAGCATGTAAATATGGCCCCTGAGAGAATCAAAGAGAGCTTATAAACAGATGTTTTCCCAAGTAAACCATTGATTTCTAACCTTGAGATGATAATAAAGCAATGTCAGCTTCTCTTTATCATCAAGAGCTGTAGTCATCTATCACCCATGGGGTTTATGATGCTTATAAATGAGATGGCTGCAATGTCAGCATGAAGGGGCCTTTCTACTGTGAATTCTTTGATCTTTTTTTGGGATAGGGAGGGATCTCTTCTTGAGCATACTATACAAGAATGATGCCCCTGTAGATCTCTTTGACTATAGCCTCTCCTTCAGTGACTCAGTAAGAAATCATTATGAATATTTTCTATACTAAAAAAGAATGCATTTGTATTCGCCAAAGTAAATTCCTCTAGATTTCTGGTAGGTAGCCTATGCCCCAAACATGTTTCTTAATATTTTATAACATGCTTTAAAGGACACAGGATACAAAGTATAGTGAATGAATGAATAAGCACTGCCATCCTGCTTTTCTGTACTTTTGGTGAGTGGGGAGAAACTAACAATAATCTATAATTACTCTAAATCTATCTGGTAGCTTGGCAGCCAGAACAGGTACCCTGGCTGTGAAGGTTCTCTAACACTGTATAGGACATTTAAATAATACATACATAATATAACAGAAATTTAGGATCAGAATGATAGGATTTCTGAATGAGAAGGAATCTTTGATTCTATCTAGTTAATAAAAAAATAGACGTGGAAACATGTCTAAGCACTTTGGTAATTTGCCTAAAGGTACTACAGAAAATTAGTGACAGACATGTCTTTATTGGACCTCCCATTCAGTCCTCTTTCCATTAGAAGGCAGCTTAGGGCCAAGAGATGATGTGTTAAGGATATACAAGATTTGGTTCTTTTCATAAGTATTAGGGAGAGTGATATGGAACATGAGAGAAGGAAGGATCAGGTTCCTTTTCTAAAGGAAAGCAACTCAAAATGGGTCAACAATCTTGCTTTAATCAAACATGTCATTTACCTAGTTCAGGGGGAAAAGGTCAGCACCCCGAACTTCAGAGAATACAGAGGTTACAAGCAGAAGTTACAAACAGACAAACAGTTCAGCAGACAGGCTTCCAATTGTCTTGACCATTACATCCATACCTAGTCAGTTACCAGAGAGGGAGGCATCAACATCTGGGTTTTTCAACACCGGGGGTCTCAGAGGCTGCCCAGAGTCTCATCTGGTCAAATAACATAACACTTCACAAAATGAGCCCCAAAACAAAGCCTAACATCAGGGTATATGTATAGCCTTCTCCTGGGTCAGAGAATGTCACAATACTCTTGACTGACTGCCCAATCACAAAGTAAAAAACAAGCCTCCCACCACAGGCTCCATGAGACCACCTATTAGGGGGCAGAGTATATTTTCAAATCAAAGAAGGTTCTCAGAGTCACATAAGCCTATCAAAAGGCCTAGGTGCAGGGAAGATATTAAATTCCCATTCCCATAACAGTAACTTAATTCTATTTGCCTGTTTTTTTACCTATAAAATGAGCTGGAGAAGGAAATGACAAACTGTTCCAGTATCTTTTTTGAAGAAAACCTCAAATGGGGTCACCAGGAGTTAGACACAATGGAAATGAACCAAACACATCACAAAAACAAACAATATTAATCAATTACATATATATATATGTATATATATGCATATATATGTAAAATTAATTTTTTACCAAAATTCTATAGTGAGAGACTCAGGAAAATCTCCTATTAGAATGTAAGCTATATGGTCCATTAACTATTTCATCTTTGCCTTTTTATCCACAGTAACCTATCAGTTGTATGAAACATAGTAGTCTGCTATTTTTTTGGTTTGATCTGAATAAAAATGATCAGTTTTTCAAATTCAGCTTATATTTTTCAGCACATTTTAAAGCATAAATACTGTGTTTAAATATGAATAGGAATTAAAAACTGAATAATTGTTGGGAATAAAAAATTAACAAACTGTTTAATCTAAATTCATCTGCTTCTGTTTTAGAAGGTAATAATGAAACAGATACTTTAGTTGTAGGAAATCTGTAAAATAAATAACTGATGGCTTGTTTCCTTTTGATTGAATGCAAGTTGTTAAAATTAGACATGTACCGTGATATATATATATATATATATATATATATATATATATATATATATATATATATATATTTTTTTTTTTTTTTCTTGGAAGAGTATTCATTTTAAATGGAATGTGTTATTTTCCTTTTTTTTTTTTTGTATTTTCCAGTCTTTATTCATAGGTCTCAGAAATAACCTTTTAGAATAATTGAATTATTTAATGATCAATTGTTTTTCTACTCCTATAAGACAATAAATTAAAAATGTACTTTGACATCTGTAAGCAATGCACAAACATAAGCAAATGAAGAGAGCAACATTTGAAAATCTTAATTTGCCCTTAAATTCAGAGAATTTAATCTTCTGTTGTACCTATCCTTTTTAAAAGTTTTATGATTATTTTCATTTCCAAATGATCTCCTTCCTTCAACTCCTCTCCCATCCATTAGATAGGCAAGAAATATAATACCTGTTGCACATATGAAATCATGTAAAGCATATTTCTGCATTAGCTATTTTCAAAAGATAAATACAAGGGAGGAAGGAAATGGATCTGAAATTCAAGGTCTTAAGATTAAATGTTTCAAATATATATATATATATATATATATATACTATTATTAATACTCTTTTGCTTGTAATTGGGAGATAAGATGTGCAGGCATTGGGACACAAAGATTCACCTTCCTCTAATGGAGAGGTTGAAGGGGGTGTGGGAGAGGATAGGGGAGAAAGCAGATTGGAGGAAGCGATGTCTTGCGGGACTGCTATTCTGGGAGGGTGGGTAGGGGAAAAACGGAGGGGGGAAATGATTGTAACTCAAAATCTGGTGGAAATGAATGATGTAAAACAGAAGTTAATAGAGCATTTGTTTAAATGAAAAAAATAAAAAATAGAAAAAAAGATAAATAAAAAGGCAAGAGAAAGAAAGTAAAAAAAAATTATCTGCTTCAGTCTGTAGATATTCTGCATATATAATTGCAGATATCTGCAGATATTCAGTCTCTGAGTCCATAAGATCTCTATCTAGAGAGAGATAGCACTTTTTTTTTCATCATAGATCTTTTGAAGTTGTGGTGTATCATTATATTGATCTGCTATCTTGATACATTGATTTGTAAACTCATTGAATTATGTATTCAATTACTATAATCCATTTGTACCTTCTCATCTAGTATGACATTTTTACATGTCTTTTCTTAAATGCTCTTTGGGCAATTCCCCCAATAACCTCATGTCCTGAGTAGTGCAATAGCCTTCTGGTAGGTCTCTTTGCCTCAAGTCTCTCCCCATTTCAGTCCCTTTTTTACTTAGCTGTCAAATTGATTTTCATAAAGTGGAGGTGTTACCATGTCACCCTCTTACCACAAGAATCAAATATAAAATCCTCTGGTTAGCTATTAAAGCTCTTTTTACTTGGCTACTTTCTTCCTTTTCAGTCTTTTTATACCTACTCCTATCTATAAACTCTGTAATCCAGTAATACTGGCCTCAATGTTTTTCAAACAAGACATTCCATCTTCTGACAACAAGATTTTCACTGGCTGCATTCCATGCCTGCAATTCTCTCTCTCTTTATCTCTGTCTCCCAGCTTTTCTGGATTCCTTCATGTTCTATCTGAATTACCACCTTCAAGAAAGCTTTTCTTAATGCTTAACCGCTCTTAATGGTAGTGCCTTCTGTCTCTTGTTAATCTTTAATTCATCGCATTTTATATAGTTGTTTGAATACTTCCCCCATTAAATTATTAAATTATCTTTTCTGTGCAGAGACATTTTTTTGCCTTTTCTTTGTTATTCTTGTAGTTTGGCAAAGTGTCTGGCACAACAACATGTATTTAATATTCACATCAAAATACATAGTGAAGATCAACACCTGGTGAAGAGCATTAGAGTACAGTACCTGGCAGGAAACAATTCCATCAGGGAAAAGTATGATACCATCAGTAAAATTCAGTGGCAATTTTTCAGTTCCATACTTTCCACCTATCAATATTGCTCTTCACTAGGTCTAGCTCACCACTGCTCCATGTTGGGTATATTTGTTTCTCTTTGTTTTGCACTCTAGCCAATCATCAACTTCATCTGTTTTCAGGGACAGTTGATACTCTTTACAGCATCTACAAGGGATGCTATAATTGCAGATCTTTTACTTGTTCTTTTAGCAACTTGTACCATTTGTTGGTGTAATGAACCGTTTTTCCCACAGAAACAGAACTTAGAGTTATGAAAACACATTTTTTTTCACTTGGAATTTTCTCATTCAATATCTTTATCCTATACAGTCCTAGGACTAGTTTATTTTCTATTTTCAGTATCTAACCAACATATGGTATTGAAGGATGAGCTCTATTGGCTGTCCATCCAGCTACATATAGTAATCTTAATAATTGGAATTCCTCATCCCCTTATCATTCCCCTCCCATACTTTGAATAGTTTGACCATACTTTTGGGGATGATTAAGAATCTTTTTCAAAATTTTGAAGTGTTTTGGGGCATGATAGAATCATGACACCATCATCCACAAATAGGATCATCTAGAAAACCTCACCATCTATACAGAATTCCTCTTTTATTTGAGTCCCATTTCATCTATCCACTCTGAGCAGAAAACATGGCAGGGTATACATCTATCTCTCTGCTATGCCTTGTTTGATATTAATAGTCATGCAGTCATTGAACAAAATGATCTATGTTGTTCCATCTCTCAAGGAATCCGTTCCTTTATAATTTTGGCATATACAAGAAAAACTGTGTGGAGGAGAGAGCCTTTGAAGTGGAATTTTACTGCACCACATCAAATACATTTTTACAAGGCACCAAACTATAAGTAAAATGGGTTCTTTTATTTTCTACTCCTCTCTGTCAATTTTGTCAGTTTAAAGATGTAGTCTGCTCTAGAATATAAATTTTGTAAGCTTATTTCTTCCCTTCTCGTACTTTTTCAAAGATGACCTCCAAAGTGTTTGCAGGTTATTACCCTAAAGGCTGCATAGGGATTTTATCTGTGATTTATTTTCTAAGAATTTACTGTTCTCCCTACTTTAATCTTAATATCTAGGGAATGAGTTCCTTGATGCTCTTCTAGCAAAGACCCTCTCTATTTATGCTTGGTCTTCTTCTCTTGTTTTGATACTATTTCTACTTCCTCATTCATTCAATCAACCAAAATCATTTTTCAAGCACTTACTACGTGTCAGACACTATGTTAAGTACTAGGAGTATAAGGAAAGACAAAGCACAGCAGAGACTATGATCTTAGGATTCTAAGTATGCAGCTCAACTGTTTTGTGACAGGTTGTTATGAAATACTTGCATATCTTTTCCACTTTCAACTGTTTGTTGCCTTCCTTCCAATTCCAGCCTAAAATGCTCTCAGTATAATTAGATTTGTTTGACTCATTTACCTAGATTTTTTTTTTAAAGCAATTGGGGTTAAGTAACTTGCTCAAGGTTACCCGGCTAGTCATTATTTATGCGTGGGTGCTCATTTTCTGAGGCCGGATCTGATCTCGGGTCATCCCAACTCTGAGGCCAATGCTCTTCCTCACTGCGCCACCTAGCGGCCCCTACCTAGATTTTCATAAACTTGTCTTTCCTCTGCATTTTTCCTGATATTTTACAAGAGAGAAATTTCTCATAGAATACCATTTTCTTCTCTTTTAATTTTTTTTCCACAAATAATTTTATCTTCTGACCATGCAGTGCCCTTGGTTCACATATTTGTTTATTGAGCGAAGAGATCAAGTGTCTGCTGATTGACATAGACTCTATTCTCTGTCTCTGTCTCTCTGTCTCTGTCCCTCCCTCTCCCTCTTTCATTTACATATGTTAACCCTCCTTTTGAAATGGTGCCAGTAAGTGTCAATCTCTGTTATTTCATCCACTTCTGATTTTTTTTTTTTTTAGTCTTAGCTCATTTAAATAGGTCAAGATGGAACTTTTAAAAAGATACTTCTGGATATTCAAGTTTATTGTAATTTACTAGTGAGAACTAAATCCTTTGTAAAAATTCAGTACATTTTCTTCAAACCAATGTGATAGTAGAGATGCAAACAAGACTATAATTCATGGATTTTCTAGTGATTCTTTCTTATTGAAGACTAGCACTGATGTTTCAGAAGGTCTTTTATTTAACTATGTCAAAAGTAAAAATGTTACTTAATGTAATGGGAGAAAAATAAGATAAAATTGAAGCACCAAAGTGAAAGAGAGAGAGTTCAGAGGTAGGAAAATACATAGATATGGAAGAGAGAGAGACAATGTGTGATGGTTCATACCTTATTATTTCAATTAGGAAATGTTCTAATAGGAACATTTTTTTTAAATGGAGGAGGGAAAATATATACTAAAGAGCCTGAGATCTCAGTGAGAACTGTTCGTATTTTCTATTGTCTATCTAAAAGTTTTTATTACCTTTGCATTTGCTTTTTAATACTATATAACTTAAAATCATATTGGATACCTATTCACGACACAACTGGTGATGAATGTAGAAATGCAGCTATAGTATCTGACAGTGATGACCAACATGACATTTACTATTTGTAATACATAATTAGACTCATATTGAGTCATGAAGCTTTATGCTCAAATCATGATTTAGATATACTGTCATTAGTGTAACCCAAGGTGACTCACTTCACCAATATCAGCCCCAGTTTCCTTGTCTATAAATTTGAGGATAATAATACCCCCTACCTAGGGTGATAAAGAGAATGAGATAAAATATATAAGTTGCTTTGCAAGCCTCAATTAGATATAGAAAGTAGATAAAGGATTAAATAATAAATTGGATGAGAGAAGGGATTAGATAATATGTCATGGATTAAATAAATTAGATATGGAGTTAAATAAAGAAATATAAAAGTGTTGTTATTGTTTCATTTTGCTATAGGAAACAGGGTAGTATACCTCCAGTTCTGTAGTGGTTATGGTCCTGGAATTCACTACTAATAGAAACTTCTAGGAAGATCAAGATGGATTTAGCAATGAGGAGAGGAGGCTCCCTGGAGTAATTGCTTTTGTTGTTTTCCCTATAGCATCTATTAAATTCGGCTAGTTCTGGAATAGTTAATCGTAGTAGTCATTAAAGACAGAAAGTATTAGTGGAAACAATGTCCAGGTTGTCTTCTCAGCTTTAGCAGGAGCCTAATTCTGCCAAGATTAATTTCAGTAGTCATATTGAACAATATTGTTCACAGGAAAACTTTGTTAGTGGCCCAAAGAAAAACATCTACCCACATACCCTCACTAATTCACTTGCTAAATACCTTACAAAGCATTTTATTTAATGTAAAAAGTAGGATTTTTCAACTTTTCCCAAGAGAGAAAATGAACTAGATAAAATGAGAGGGACAAGAAGAAGGTAATACTTTGTATCATTTAGTTAATCTTTTCTTGTTTATTAATTTATTACATGGAGGAGTAAGTTTAATGTCTATAACTATGAAGTGGAAAAATGACTGAAATTTACTTGAAAAATACTATGATGGTTTTAACAATATCTAAGGAAGAGAATATATATCATTCTTGATGTTTTTTTTTAAGTCTTACTTTAACCTTTGTCCCTGATTTATCATTTTATATTAATCAAAATAAACTACTTCTATCATCACCTATTTATTATTTGTAATCAGTATACTGTTTCCTATTCTTATTAATCTTAACCGTAAAATTCATTTTAGAAGTAACACACAAGTGATTTTCATATCTATAAAACTGCTGAAACATAATGTGACATTTACTACCTGTAGTACATAATTAGACTCAAATGCTCTTCCGTCCATTTGTTTCTGTCACTGAATGATTATTTTCAGATATGTGCTACGCTTCCAGAAGTGAAATTTTAAATTCATTTTCTTATCCTTGTAAACCCCCACTTTTGATAAGACATAATTTCAAATAAGATTCTTCATCGATAGAAATGTTGTTGCTAAAATCCTGTTCATGGGGTAGACCTCTCTTATTGATTTTGATTTTTTAGTTATCTCATCTCATTTGCCTTTGATCACCTAATTTCTGGAATTTATCATAACTGCCTGATGGAGATTTAGTTATGGGAACATTGATCCATTAATCTAAAAGCTCCTGAGCTTTTACTTAAAAAAGTCATGTGACAAAGTTTCATCAAATTAAAAATAAGCTTTAAAACATACCATTTCCCCTAATTTATATCCTTTAAACTTCTGCACTATGACCTGCTCATGTTTTTCACCTTGAGATGCTCACATTTGTCTCAACATTTTATATTTTCACTAGCTTTGTCTCTTTTTAAATAGCACAGTCTGTCCTGTTCTTCACCTGAAAGGATAGCTAAGTGGTATAATGCAAAGAGGGACTTGGAGTAAAGATGAGTTTGAATTTTGCCTCTCAAATTTAGTAGCTGTACAATGCTATATAATTTTATAGAGCCTTGTCTTTGATAATTATATATACATATATATATATATACATATATACATACACATATATATATAGATTACTTTGTGTGTATGTATACACATGTATATATGTGTGTAATATATATGTATGTGCATATGCATGATGTTTCCCCAGTATATTGTCAGCTCCTTAAGGGAATGGACTATCTTTTACCTCTTTTTTAATCAATGCCTAGCATATACTAGATACTTAATAAATGTTAATTGATTTATTGACTTAGCCTCTTTCAGCTTCAGTTTCCTTACCAGTAAAAGAGAGATACCGAAGGTAACCTACTTCACACAGTTTTCATGAGTATCTAATAAGGAGATTAGACGCACACACACAAACACACACACATACACACAAATACACATATATGTGTGCATATATGTGTATATATAATGTGTGCATGTATATGTATATACATATATTTGTGTGTATGCATCTGTGTGTGTATACACACAGATTTATATCTACATATATCACTTTGATAACCTTGAAGCACTATATGAATCATTATCATTAAATGCATTTGTTAGGTGTCTATTTGATTTGTAATTGTCAAATGATACAACAGATAAAGCTCTAAGCTATATGACCATTACCCCTCCATCAAAGTTAGTCATCACAGATACAATGTGTATGTAATTGTATATAATGTTCTTTTGGTTCTGATTCCCTTACTCAGAATAAGTTTATATAAGTCTTTCCAGGTTATGAAGTCTGTTTGCTTTTCATTTCTTATAGCACAATAGTATTCCATTACATTCATATACCACAACTTGATTAGCCATTCCGCGATTGATGGGCATCCCCTTGATTTAATTCTTTGCCACCACAGAAAGAGCTGCTTATAAATATTTTGTCTTTTTCCAATTTCTATGATCTCTTTGGAATATAGCTCTAGAAGTTGTATTGCTGGTTCAAGGGAATGCACATTTTTATAGCCCTTTGGACGTAGCTCCAAATTGTGAAGTCAGTTTTGTTTTTTAAACAAGACTGCATATATACAGAAAAAGTCCATGCTAGACAGAATACAGTTTTGAGAGCATCAAGAGATGGATTTTCAATGTGTGTAAAATGTGCTTTTTAATATTGTTCAATTTGTCTCTGAAAAAGGAAAGGATATCAAATAGCTGGGGGAAAAGTCTTAAATATAATTGCTAGCAAAAATCCATAGAGAAAATATCAATAATTATTCTACCGTATTCCTACTTCCCCACATATACAAAAATCTTTGTATATAATGTTGGAAATAATTAATGACAAGTGAATGAACTTGGAAGCTGTTGGTCTGCTTTAGTAGAGGAAAAAGCTCACTGGGAAACCCTTTATACCAATGAAATCATCTATCTGGTCCTAACAAAACAAATGAAAATTGAGATTTTATTTTTTCTAAAATTGTCCTTGAATATGAAAATATATTTAGGCATATAAAGGTTGGTCATATTGATAGAAACATTAGTTTAGCATTTTGTCCTGTATCAGACATTCAGTTTTAATGATTTTATAGGGTCTCAGGATGTAAACTTACTCCACACAATGACCTCTGGCCTGATGGAGATGCTATTATCAAAACAAGCTTATAGAGAGTGGAGAAAAGTGAAAAAGGGAAGGTTGAGGGGAAGGGCTATAGTTCTGAGCAGCCATATGTAGGATATTTGGTAATGTGACATGCAGACAGGAGAAGTTGATGACACCATTTATTGAGTCAGAGTTTAGAGCAAGACAGTCTTAGGTTGCTTTGCCTTACTGCAGAAATCAAGTATGAAGTGAATAAAAGGATAGAGATAATCTTTATCCAATGTTTTATCACAAATCAACCATTTAAAATCATAGAATAGCATATAAGTAGTGATGTTTTTTTTTTTAAGAAACCTAGAATATATTCTTCATAGATGTTATTTTTAAAGAGTTCTTTATGTTCCTATGGTAATTCTCCCCCAAAACATCTTTACATTTTTCTTTAATTCTGACAAATTGATTTCTTCTGGAATGGTACATTAGAATCCTACTTTTTAACAAAAATACTATTTTTGTCAGTTTGATAGTTTCATTTGTCACATGGATCTAGCCCATATAAAGTAAAGCTTTCTGTACATGACAACTGCAAAATATCAATGATGAAGCCTGAAGGGCCAAATTCAGTCAATCTAAACACATGCCATTAAAGAAGAAAGATTCCTGTGAAAGTGAATGGTCTCTAAAGCACAAGAATAACACCAACAATGGAAGCAAATGAAAAGTGAAGATTTGTTTTGAGTGCTTACAGTTATTCCCTCTATTAAGTTCTTTTTGAGTGGGAACTGTGCTCTGAAGCTGCATCCCTTTTTCTGATAGGTATGAAGAATATATTGGCTCCTTCAAAGAATGAATATGAATCTACAAGTCAATCACTTTATTCTGTGCTCTTGATCTTTAGCTTGTTGGCAGAGGGCATTTGTTTCCTCTGGGGCACATAGCTGAGGGTTAGATGGGCGCAAGGCCATATTTTTGTCACTGTTGTTCAGTTGGTTCAGTCATGTCTAACTCTCTGTGACTCCATTTGGAATTTTCTTGGAAAAGATACTGGAGTGATTTGCTATTCATTTTCTTCTCCAGTTCATTTTACAGATGAGGAAACTGAGGTAAATAGGGTTAAGTGACTTACCCAGGATCTCACAGCTAGTAATTGAAAGCAAATTCTAACATAGGTCTTCCTGACTCCCTGTCAGGTGCTCTATCCATTTTTGCCACCTAGCTCCTTCTGCCCCCACTATGTGAAGCATAAGTTAAATGAATTCAGGACCTCAGGAGCAAGGATGAAAAAAAAGAGATGAGTTAAAAGTGTGCCAATTTAATCAATTTAACATTCAGGTTCCTGAATGCTGCTGCTGTTCTTCAAAAGCAAGTGAGAAGTAAACTATTTTTGTAATGTAAAAGGTATAAAGATTGATTAAGATGAAACTTTCCCTTTACCTTATAGAAGAAAGAAAAGATAGGAAGGAATCAAATTGAAGTAATAGAAATAAATATAGAGATTAAAGTATATGGTCATCGTGTCTAGGAAGTTTTCCTATTTTTTGAGTGTGAAGGAGCTGAAATTGATTTTGGACTCAAGCGTGGGCAAGTGGCTATTTCTCTGGTGGCTGATGTGGGTGAGGTGCACTTTTCCAAAGACTGACAAAGGAAAAAAACTGGTCTAAAATTGTAGTATTTGTCCAGCATAGAATCAAAGACTCTAGAGTTGGAAAAGCCTCTTGAAACCATCCAGTCCAATGCATGTGTCTGGATACTGTTTACAAGTGGTCATCCAGCTCTTGTGTGAATCCAATCTATTCTTCAATGAATGTGGAACCCACAGCCTTTTGGGGTAGCCCATTACACTTTTTGATAGCTTTAATGATTAGAAACTTTATCCCATTAAGTCGAAATCTTCCTCTCTGTATTTGCATTATTTCTTCTCCCCTCAGAAGCCAAACAGAAGACCAATTTCTTTTAATTACAGTCCTTCAAATATATAAAGATACTCTCCTGTCTACTGTGACATCACTTTTCCAGGATAAAAACCCTAAAATTATTAGATTATTCTTTGAATTCTTCAGTCATATCAACATCCTCCCTGAACATCTTTTGGATATGTCCAAGGTTGTTTATGCCCTCTATATAAAATGTGAAGTCTCAAACACAATAGATGTGCTCTGAGCAGGGTATTGTCTGGAACAACTAAATCTTCCTTGTATGTGACACTATTCATCTAAATACATCCTTGTTTAGTATTATTTTATTGTTAGCTTCTATTAACACTGATCACAAATAGAAGTCATAAATTTATTTCTTCAAAGGACCTCAATGGCTATTTAGTCCAATCTTTTAATGTTACAGATGAGGAAACAGGACCAAATGTCCCCCAAGGTTACACAGCTATTATTTGGCAAACCTAGTGATTGAAGCCAAGATACAGACTTGTAGAAAGGAATTGGAAGGAACCTTTGAAGGCAGGTAGGGCAACCACTTCATTCTACAGATGGACAAAGGGAGGTCCACAGAAGTGAAACAACTTAAGGCCACATGGGGGTATTGGTGGTGGATCTTCAGGAAAATAAATCAGTGCTCATTTTATTATACTGCACTTATCATGTTTAGATTGTGTAGCCCACTAAAAGCCTTGCATCACTTTCAAAGAAACTACTGTCTAGTCATTTGTTCTCCTTCCTGTAAATTGGAAACTTTTCAATGGCTCAAATATAGAATTGTATACTTAGACTCCTGGTTTTGGGGCAAGTGGGTCATGAAATCTGTCAAGTAGACAGGTTAGAAGGTTAAAGGAGTGTAGATGTGGAACTGGAAAGGAACTTCCAAGGTCATATATTCCAACCCTCTCATTTCATAGATAAGGAAGCTGAGAACCAGGGAGGTTATACTACTTGCACAATATCGTGCCCTTAGTAAACATCAGAGGTGAGACTTAAACTCAGATTCTTTGACTCCACAATAAGCACTCATTCTACTATGCCAGACTTTGTTAATGAGATTCCATAATATCTCGGGTGGCTATTTAAAAAAAATCAATAGTGTTATAATTAAAGAAGGACAAGGAAATGTAGTTCTTACTGTTGTTTCTTTGGGGATGTCTTGCCATCTGAATATATGGGCAGCCCAGTGGCACAGAGGATAAAATATTTGATTTAGAATTTGGGAGACATGAGTTCAAATCTTCCTTGAGAAACTTAATTACCTATTTGACCCTGGGTAAGTCCCTTATCCTTGAATAGCTTCAGTTTTCCCATCTGTAAAATATGGATAATAGTAGCACTCACTTCATCATCATCCAGGCTCCTCAAATTCCTCACTTTTTTTTACTCACTTCTCCCAGATCTAATCTATTGACAAATTCTGTTAATTTTACCTTCTTAAAATCTCTTGTATTACCCTTTCTGTCCTCTGACACTATCACAAGCCTGATGTAGTCTCTCATCACATCATACTTGGACTACTGCAATAGGCTGAAACATGTTCTTTCCACAAATCTTTCCCCATTACAGTCCATTCTTTATCCAGCTGTCAAAATAGCATTCCTAAAGTACAGGTCTCACCATGTTATACACCTACTCAACAAACTATAGTTGCTCATTTATTCCCTTTAGGATCAAATATTAAATTCTCTGTAGAGCTTCCTAAGCCCTTTATAACCTGCTTCAACCCACTGTCTACCTCCCCCCCATCTCCAACCTTTCTTTTTGCACTAACTCAACAACCATTTGCCACATACTCTGCCCGCTAGTGACAGGACTTCCTTGCTATTACTCCAAGACACTCTTCCATCTCTGATCATTTTTACTGGTTATCTCCCATGTCTGGGATTTCCTCCTTCCTCATCTCTACCTTCAAGCTTCCCTGTTTTCATTTAAGACCTACCTAATGTTCCATTTCTGGTCAGAAACTTTTCCAGATCTCCCTTAAAGTTAGTGCCTCCCACATATTTATGTATTCCCCCTAATTTATCTTGTATACATCTTGTTTGGCATTGTTAGTTCCATATGGTTTTTTTCATTAGAATCTGGGTTTCTTGAGAGCAGACACTGTCTTGTTCTTCTTTTTCTTATCCCCCATGCTTAGCACAGTGACTGGCACATATTAGGCATTTAATAATTGTTTATTGATTTACTGATCTACCCAAGGCTATTTTGAAGATCAAATAAGATAAGATATATGCAACAGGATATATATATATATTTGAAGTTCAAATAAGATAAGATATATGCAACAGGATATATATATATATATATATATATACTAGCTATAATTACTTGCTAGCAATTAATGTAACTTTAATGTTAAAGATAATATTGTTTAAAATTATGAAATATAAATAACTTATATTTATGAATATTATGCATATTCTTAACCAAATAAATGATGGAGGGAATTACAAAAGATAAAATAGCTAGGCTTGATTATATGAAACTAAAAAGGTTCAGTACAAATTAAATAAACGATTGAATGGGAAAAATATTATATATATATGTACACATATATACATATATATAGTCTCTATCTATGTATATATCTATCTATCTATCTGTCTAATATATGTGTATAGTATACAAAACCAAATACCATTTCCGAAGAGAAAGTGATCAAAGAATATGACATGATATTATATTATAATATATAATATATGTAATATAATATTATATATTATATACATAACATTATGTATATAATATATATTATATTATAATAGCTCTCAAAGGAAGAATTGCAAGCTAGTAACCACCCTATGAAAAAATACTCCAAATTATTAATATGAGGTACAAATCAAAACACCCCTGAAGTTAATCCTTATACCCTTAAATTTAGAAAAGATGACAGAATATATTAATAGTCATTTTTGGGTAGATTGTAGAAAGACAGACAAAGAGATGCATTATTGGTGAAATTGTAAATCAATACAACAATTTCCAAAGATAATTTGCAGTTATGGAAAGAAAGTGACCAAAATAAACTCTTCTACCCAGAATTTATGCTACTAGAGTTATGTCCTAAGGAGACCATTAAGAAGAAGAAAATCCGGGGGCGGAGCCAAGATGGCGGAGTAGAAACAGCATTTCAATTATGCTCTGCCCCACACAAATTTCAAACAATGTGAAAGGGGACTCCGAACAACTTCTGGAGCCACTGCACCCACAGAATGGCACAGAGAAGCTAACCTCCTGCTGAGGACAGCGCAGCAGCCCTGCAGGGAGCGGCCAGCAAAGCACTCTGAGAGCAGGAAGCACAGCACGCTGGGAACCCACAGCACAGCACACAGAGCCAAGCCCAGGTCCGAGGTTTTAGTCCTAGGGTGGCCGGGCCTTCAGCCGGCTGGAGGGACCCCAGAACACCAGCAATTGTGGAGATTCCAGAATTATCAGCACAGATATGCCTAGGACAAAGTGAGAGGTTAATGCCCTATGGACTTTGGGACCAGTATTTGGGGAACTCGTGGTTTCCTCCCCTGGGGTGAAAAGCTGCTAAAGAAACAGCAGCACAGAAGCCATTTTGCAACATCAGTAGTGGCTCTAGCTCCTGGTCTGTGAACTGTAGGGAGATCCAGCAATCAGTCTGGGGGTTAATCGCTCTTGCTTTAAACTGCCTGGATCTGGATTGTGGTCTGGGGGGGAAATTTGGGGTGGGTATCCAACTTGCAAGAGTGGGTGGAGGCTTTACAGAGGCCACCCAACTTGCAGAAGTTGTGAAGACCCCACGTTTGGGCAGAAGCTCCCCTGTCTGGTGGCAGAGTCCTACTGTGGCAACAAGCACAAAAATCAAGTAATTAAGTGGCAACATGCCTAGGGAAATGAAACAAAATAAACAGAAAAGTTCAACAGTACACTCCCATTTTAGGGGCAAAGAGGCTCAAAGCATGGAGGAGGACTGTGAGGTCAGAACTCCTGCAGCAAAAGCCCCAAATGAAAATACAAGCTGGCTACAGGCCATAGAGGACCTTAAGAAGCAGATAAGAGAAGTGGGGGAAAATCTGGGAAGAGAAATTATAAAGATGCAAGAAAAGTATGAAATGACAGTCAACAGCCTGACTGAGGAAAATAACACCTTAAAAAATAGACTAACTCAAATGGCAAAAGAGGCTCAGAAAGGCAATGAGGAGAAGAATGTCTTAAAAAGTCGAATTTGCCAGATGGAAAAAGGATCTCAAAAGCTCACTGAGGAGATTCATTCCTTCAGAGTTAGACTGGAGCAAATGGAAGCTAGTGACTTTATGAGAAATCAAGATGCTGTTAAAGAGATCCAAACAAATGAAAGAATAGAAGGCAATGTGAAATATCTCATGGGAAAAACCACTGACCTGGGAAATAGATCCAGGAGAGATAATTTAAAAATTATTGGACTATCTGAAAGCCATGATCAAAGAAAGAACCTAGAAATCATCCTTCAAGAAATTCTCAAGGAAAATTACCCTCATATTTTAGACCCAGAGGGAGAAATAGAGGATGAATAGAAAATTTGACATTCAGACACAAGAAGCAAGAGATGCTTGAGAAGGTAATCAAGGAAAAAAAATCAAAAGGAACTTATCAAAGTTGGACTATTTACATTCCTACATGGAAAAACAATAACTGTGTTTGGTGAAACCTTTCTCATTATGAAAATAATTGAAGAAGGGTACATGCCATATGTTCACAGGTATACATGGATAGAGGGCACAGGTTGAATTTGATGGGAAGGGATGATTTTTTTTTTTTGGAGGGTGATTGGGGTTGGGTGACTTGCCCGGGGTCTCGAGGCTGGGTTTTTGTTTGTGTGTTGGGTGTCTGGGGCCGGATCTGAGCTCGGGTCCTTCTGGCTCCGGGGCTGGCTCTCTGCTTGCTGAGCCACCTAGCCGCCCCAAGGAAGGGATGATTCTTAAGGGGTGAAGTCAAGAGGTGAGAGAGGAAAGTGGCAAGAGGAGATGGAGAGAGACAGGGTAGGGTAAACTATCTCATGTAGAAGAGGCAAGGGGAAGTAGTTGCAGGGGAGGGGAAGAACAGGAAGGCAAAAAGGCAAAAGCATATTCTCATTGAAGTTGGCTCAAGGAGAGAATCACATACATACTAAATGGAATATCTTACCCTCACTCACTCTCCTGAGTAGGGGAAAGGGGGATGAGAGGGGGGATGATGGAGGGGAGGGCATTCTGGGGGGAGGGGAGGTTGGAAGTACCCACTATCAAAGAGGGACAGGATCAAAGTAGGGAATGGACCAGGTGGGAGGTGAGACAGGTGGGAGGGAAATATAAGCAGTCTTTTACAATATATCTACTATGGTAATGTTTTGCATAGTTATACATGTACAACACATACTGAATTGCTTATCTTCTCAGAGGGAGTGGGTGACAAGGGAGGAAGGGAATGGATCTGAAAATCAAAGTTTTAAAATTAAATGTTTCGTAAGATGTACAGGCACTGGGGCTCAGAGATTCACCTTGCCCTAATGGCAAAATTGAAGGGGATATGGGAGAAGATATGGGAGAGAGCAGATTGGATAAGGGGACATTTAGTGGGACGGCTATTCTGGGGTGGTGGGTAGGGAAAAAATGGGGGAATAATGTAACTCATAATCTGGTGGAAATGAATGATGTAAACCAGAAGTTAATAAAGCATTTGTTTAATTAAAAAAATAAATAAATAAATAAATAAAAACGGGGCAGCTGGATGGTGCAGTGAGTAAAGTGTCGGCCCTGGATTCAGATGGACCTGAGTTCGGATCCAACCTCAGACACTTAACGCACACACAAACAAAAACCTAGCCCTGTGACCTTGGGCAAGTTACTTAACCCCAATTGCCCTCCAAAAAGAAAAAAAAAAGAAGCAGCTGAGCCCCACACAAGGTGAGAAAGACAGTTGTCCCAACGGATGGGGGTTGGAACTTGTGTGGGGTGAGGCTCATATAGCTGGTTTTGGGGAGTGAGAGGTGCTGGGCTAGGGAGGGGGTAGGCCCCAGGTGGGGTGGTAGGAGTTTGGTAGGATGCTGGATATTGAGGAAAAGGGTGTAGTCAGGGACAATGAACTGGAGAAGGTGAGTCCCCTGGATCTATCTCATCTTTTTTGTACCTTCTCTGCCCACCCCATCCCATGAATGAAGTGTGTTATTCAAAGTGGAAAAAAAAAAGAAAAAAAGAGATGAACCCAAGGCATCTAGTTAACAGAAATGTAACTCACAGTTTTGTCTTATGACAAAGAATGTTTAAGAAAAACAGGAAAAGATCTCCCCTCCCCAATCAAAAGCAATCAATACATGCAAAAAAATTGTTTAATTAAAAAAAAAGGATTTGTTCTGTAAAAAAAAATTTAAAAAATTGACAATATATGCAATGTTCTATGATCAGGACCTCTTACTTCAGAAACGGACTAGTAAGAGTTGGCTTCTCAAATTTCTTCTTTGGGGCCAAGTTTATTGTTTGTAATTTTAAGATGCTAAGTTTCTGTTATTTTGTGAAATTTTCCCCCTCATGCATGTTGTTATAGTCACCATGTACATATTGTTTTCTTGACCCTACCAGTTTTACTTTGCATCAGTTCATGTTTTTCCATGCTTCTTTCCATATTTATGATATCCATTGTTTCTTACAGCCCAGTCAGTACTATACTATTCCATTTATGTACCATACTTTGTCTAACCATTTCTCAAATAATGGGCCCCTACTTTGTTCCCAGTCTTTTGCTGCCGTAAAAGTACTGTTTTAAATTAAAAAAGAAGAAAATCTATGTAAACACAATTTTTTTTTTGTTAACTGTATACTTGGTGATAAAAAATTGGAATCAAAGCAGATGTGTTTTTATTGGGGGATGAATAAACAAACTGTGGTGCACAAATATAATGCAGTATTAGTAGATATATGAAATGATAAATGTGATAATTGCAGGTAAGAATGGAAAAGTATATGATAGGTTGTGTAGATTCTACATGATGTAATGCATAGTGAAGTAAGAAGACACTAGAAAGCAATATACCAAATGACTAAAACATCTAAACAGAAAGAAAAACTTTACAATCACACTCATTCACATACACACATACACAATAAAATGCACTAATATTATTGGAAAGATGGTGGTGGATTCCAGAGTGATAGGGAAATTAGAAAGAAGGGAGAGCTTAGTGGGAAAGATGATGAGTTCTGTTTTGGACCTGCTGAGTTTAAAATGTTTACAAGACATTGTTCAAAATCTCTAGTAGATAGTTGGAAACACAAGAGTTAAGGTCAGGAGAGAGTTTAGGGCTGGACAAATAGTTCTGAGAATTATCTGAATAGATATCATAATTGAATCCTTGGGAACTGAAGAGATAACCAAGTGAAATGGTAAAGAGAGAAGGGAAGAGGGCCCAGGATAGAGCATTGGAGTACAACCCAAGGTGGGTGGGTCTGATCTTGTTAAATAAAATAACCAATGTTGACCAATAATGTAAAGTGATAAAGAACACTCAGAAGGTTAGGAGGATACCAAGGAGAGAGCAATGTTATAGAAACTTACATAGAAGTAAATATGAAGAAGAGGGTTATCAATATATCAAAATCTGCATGTAAGTCAAGAAGGATGAGGTTTGAGAAAAGGAAATGGATTTAGGTATTAAGATATCCTTAGTAACCTTGCAAGCATTTATTTTAATTGAATGATGAGATCACAATCAGACTTCATAGAGTTTGGAAAAGAGTGAGAGGAAAAGGATATGAAGGCATCAATGATAGATAGTCTTCTCAAGAAGTTTTTTTTTTTCCTATGGAATGTAAGAGATATATTGGACAATAGCTACATAGGATGGACATATCGAGTAATGGTTCTTTGAGGTTTAAGATAAGTGAGTATTGTGATAATAAAGGACACATTCTTCTGGAGAAGACAGAATGGTATGAGATTATTTATACATATAGTGGAGATTGTCTTGTCACAGGGATGGGCCACTTTATCTTATGAGACTGGGGTGAGATGAGAATGGTATGAGATTATTTGTACATATAGTGGAGTTTGTCTTCTCACAGGGATGGGCCACTTTATCTTATGAGACTGGGGTGAAGGAAGAGATAGTCTTGGTAGACATCTGAGTGATGTAAGATTAGAGGAGCAGTGAAGATATTACCCTCAGGAAATGGCATCAATCCAAAAAATGGAATATGAGGAAAGATTCTCAGTTGAGTGTTGGTGGAAAGGGTTACCACAAAAAGGTAAGGAGGTCTGAAAATGTTTGGAAAAGTCTGTGGTTAGTGGTATAGTGAATTGATCAGGGGGGTATAAAGGTATTTTCTAGCCACAGTGAAGGCTCAATTGAGATTTCATAACATAAATTTGTAGTGGGCCCAGTCAGCATTGTTTCCATGAATTTCTTCAACTTCAAGCAGTTTCATATAAATAGGAATCAAGATAGTCAAGAGAAGAAGACAGTGTGAAACTTGAATTTTTTTTTTTTTTGCCAAATGAGGAAGAGAGAAGAGTGTGTGTAGCCAGTGTAAGGATGATAGTGTAGGACACAACTGAGGGTTACAGAGTTTGGTCACAGTGACAAAATTAGGAGATGTAAGATACAGGGTAAGGTTGAATGACAACAGATTATGCTCAGATACCTGAATTTGAGTTAACAAAATTATATTTCATTTATATGAGTTTAAGAAACATTTTAGCCTGAATTTAAGACTGAAAGGTATTTATACATAATTTAAGTTTTATCACTTATGTAAAAATGAAATAATTACATATAAGGATCTATAGGAGAACTTGGAAATTAACATTGCTGAAATAAAAACACCTGTTGAGACATCATCATTAGGAGAAACTGGGGATATCACAATGAAACTGTTCAGATTCTGTGTTTGAGGGGCTCAACACATATAATCAAATAAATATTTATTACAAAGAAAATTAAAGATGGCTTTTCTGAATGCCTGGAAATGTAATATGAAGTGCCAAATTTAGGTAAGGGCAAGTAGTTCAAATAAGTATGAAAACAGAATTTGTAGAATTATTAATATAGTTATTGTTATCTACACAGAGATAATACTTCAATACATGGGAGCTGATGGGAAAAGTCAAGTCAACAAACATATATTAAGTACTTACTACGTAAAACACGGGGTTAAGCCCTGGGAAGATTAACAATTTTTAAAAAGTTAGACATTCTATATCTCTAAGGAGCTTAAATTCTAACAAGGGAAGACAACATATAAACATAAGTTGAAAGCAATTGGTGTAGGCAGGGGGCCAGAATATAGATCTACAATGTTATGAAGAGAAAGAAATACAGGAACTCATGAGTGATACCTGGGGAAGATTCAAAGGAATGAGCATGTTTGATCTGCAAATGTTCCTTAACATGTCATGGCTGTGAGGAACTGACTTATCAGAGGATGGGCCCCAGGGCCATTCTCATTCTAGGATGGTAGGAAGATGGGAGTGGAATGAAGTTCATGGTATGTGGCAGGGTGGAAAAAGTTTACAGACAGGGACAGAGCCCAGAGAGGAAGGAAGTAGTGAACAAAAAAGGAAAACAATAAACAAGATGAAACCCAGGTGGATAGAAATGGATGATGATCCAATGATGTATACTGAAAAAAGGTTGTTATATTGGAATAACGAGAACCACGAACAATCAATATCATTGAAACAAAGGGTAGTCAAATTGAAACAAATTAGGGGTAGTCAGTTATCAAAAACTTTAATCAGTCAATGAGAATGAGAACTGAGATGATGAAATTAAACAGCTAATTGAAAACTCTCAGCATTAGAGAAAGCAGGTTCATTTCAATAATGGGTTCAAAAGTCAGATTGAAAGGAATTTTGAAAGCACTGACTAATGTGGAAATGGAGTTTGTGAGTATAGAAGATCATGAATTTGACTCTGAAATAGAGGAAAAATGTAGGATGTAAGGTTGAGGGGATGGCATAGTAAACTGAGAGCTGTTTTTAAGGATGGGGTAGATATGAGTATATTTGGGAACCTAGTAGTAGAGAGGGAATAGCATAGATAGGAAATTGCAAAGGGGCATAAATGGAAAGAAGTTAAAAATGACAAGAGACAGGATGAACAATTAGTCAAATTCCTGGAGGCAATAAAGAGGGGAGTGTACTGAGAATACAGCTAGAAGGATTGGACTTGGCAAGGAGAAGCAACTCCTTTTATTCACAGACTGAAGTAGAGGAGATGATACTGAAGGCTAAGTTAACGAACACATAACATATACCAACTGAATATATGTCATATTACATGTTGGTTAAATGCTGGCTACATGAAGAAGAATGAGACCAAGACCATTGATCTCAAGGAGTTCACATTCTATTGGGGGGAAATACAAAAAAATGTACATAAGATATATACATGGTAAACAAGGAGATAAGGGAGATAATCTCAGAGGGAAGCAATGAGCATTGGGGGGTAGGTAGGGGTGGAAGGAGTAGAGAGGCCTACCACAGAAGGTAGAATTTAAGCTAACTCATGAAGGGATCCAGGAAATATAGGTTCAGCCGATGATATCTATTTTCACTTTAAAGTAAAAGGTAAAGATATCTGCCGAGTGTGAGGAGAGATTGGAAGAGATATTAGTGATCTGAGGATAGAAGAAAAGATTTTTGAGCCGTCACTGAGGGGAGTAAGATAGAGTCATTTAATAAACAATAAAAGCTTCCTGTGCAGCAGTGAGGACCAAGATACCATTGGATAGTATGCTGAATAGGTACACAATTCTTAAGGAATGTTAGTAGATAACTCACAGATGAGAATAATTCAGATTTGAAAAATGGCAGGACAGAGATTACAGAAGGACAAAGTGATCAAGTGATTTGAATTTTGATAGCATGGTCATAGTTGTAAGGAAATGATTATACTTAGATAAGAGGAAAAGAAAGGCAAATTCAGATATTTTCAGAGCAGTCTCTTTTGAATGGGCCAGTCAGTCAACAATGTGTTAAATTTTAAAAATGTGAATTAACCCCTTGCTAAATTCTTGGGGTGAGGGTGTTTATAACAATAAATAAAACAGTAGGTTGGGGGAAATATGTCTCATGTTCTTATTATATGTCTCCAAAAAAACTGCTAAAAAATAAAACCTTATACCAATTGGGTCCAGAGCTGCTTATGGCAATGAATTGCAGCAATAAATACAGTAGTAAAAGCCATTGCAGATGAAGGTTAGAATTAATATCAATATTAAACTTAAACATGAGAACTTTGAATGAATGTGGATGAGAATAAATAATAATAGAGTAAAATAAATAATTGGATCAGCCTAGTGAAAAAATGTAGATTATATTTAGAGTTTATACTGGTGAGTGTATAGTGTTATATACCTAGGCTCCTTAGGCATTTGTTTTCCATGCCTAAGAAAATCTGCAACTCGTTGCCTGCTAAGTTATCTCAAATTCTCTGGAGTAACTTAGAAGGCAACCACTTGATAGCAGTGAATAGAGGTAAAAGGATTGGACAAAATACGGATTATCTCTTAAAAATGGGGCCTAAATTGAAACTTCTGTTATGACAGAAACATTAGAAAAATGGATGATAAAATTTCCAGTACATTCCAACTTTTAACTTATACTCTAGGGTATATTGATAAAAAAAAATGCCAGCTAGTGTATTTGATATTGGTAACAGAATTTTGCTGATACCAGAGCTATTTTTCTTTAAGATCAATATCTTTCTGGCATTTATTTAGAATCCAACTTACTCTAATGACCAATTTTGTTTTATTCCTGATTTAGGTATCAGTATCTCATTTGTGTCATAAAAATAATTTGGTAAGACTCCTTCTTCACCAATTTTCCCAAGTAGTTTGTAGAGTACTGGAATCAATTGTTCTTTAAATGTTTGATAGAATTTGCTGGTAAATCCATCTGGCCCTGGAGATTTTTTCCTAGGGAGTTCTCTGATGGCTTGTTCGATTTCTTTTTTCTGAGATGGAGTTATTTAAGCAATTTACTTTCTCTTCATTTAATTTGGGCAACTTACGTTTTTGTAAATATTCATCTATTTCACTAAGATTGTCAAATTTATGTGTATACAATTTGGCAAAATAATTCCTAATTATTGTTTTAATTTCCTCTTCTTTGGAGGTAAATTCACCCTTTTCATTTTTGATACTCATAATTTGGTTTTCTTTTTTCTTTCTTTTTACCATATTGACTAAGGGTCTATCAATTTTATTGATAGGATCTATCAAAGCTTAGTTTTATTTATTAATTCAATAGGTTCCTTAATTTCAATTTTATTAACCTCTCCTTTGGTTTTCATTGTTTCTAATTTAGTATTTAATTGGAGATTTTCGATTTGTTCTTTTTCTAGGTTTTTCAATTGCATGACCAATTCATTGACCTCCATTTTCTCTAATTCATTCATGTATGCACTCAGGGATATAAAACTTCCCCTAAGGACTGCCTTTGCTGCATCACACACGTTTTGGTATGTTGTTTCATTACTGTCATTCTCTTAAATGAAGTTACTGATTGTTTCTATAAATTATTATTTGACCCACTCATTCTTTAAGATTAAATTATTTAATTTCCAATTAATTTTTAGACTAATTTTCCATTGACCTTTATTGCATATGATTTTTATTGCATCATGATCTGAGAATGATGCATTTAATATTTCTGCCTTTCTGCACCGAATTGTGAGGTTTTTATGCCCTAGTGCATGGTCAATTTTTGTGTATGTGTGTAATGGAAATGCAGATTTAAAGATCTTCCCTGCCCCTAGGCCCTTTGATTGGCTTAAGAGACTTTGATTGGCTTTAAGAGACTCTGAAAACCTTCCTTGATTTGAAAATATGCTCTGCCTCCTAATAGGCTGAATGTGGTCACATGGAGCCTGTGGTGGGAGGCTTGGTTTTCAGGAATGACTACACCTTGATGCTGTGTGATTGGGCAGTGGATCAAAAGGGTGGTTACATTCTTTGAGCCAGGAGAAGGCTATATAAACTCTGATGAGGGGCTTTGCTTTGGGGCTCACTTTGAGAAGTGTTGTGTGATTTGACCAGATGAGACTCTGGGAAGCCGTTGTTGAGAGCCCCCCGGCTTTGAAAACCCAGATGTTGATGCTTCCCTCTCTGGTAACTGTGATTTGGTATTGATATAATGGTGGGACAGTTTGGAAGCCTGTCTTATTTGATCTGTAAGTTCTGTAACTCTGAAGTTCAGGGTGCTGACCTTTTCCCCTGAACTAGGTAATGTGTGTTTGTTTGATTAAAGTAAGCTTGTTAACCCATTTTGAGTTGCTTTCCTTTTGAAAAGCAGATCTAAGAACCTGTGTTGGCAGCTACCCTGGGGATATTGGGGTGCTTGCTGCTACAAAATGGCGACGAAGATGGGATCTGCTGAGTAAAAGGAAAGTATGGGGGCTGGGATAATTGTTTGTTTCCCAGTTGTGGTAGCTGTGATTCTGTGGAGCCATGGAGCAGGAGAGAAGAACGGCCTGCATGCTGACTTCACTGAGCTGAGAGCAGGAATGGTGAACTGCCTGCATGGAGACCTGTGGAGAAGCCTGGAGCTGCTGCCTTCTGCTGGAGGAGAAGGAACCCAGGAGTTTGGAGTTCAGCCACAGGATAAGATAAGGACCGTCTGGCAAAGCAGGGGCACTGAATGTGTTTCCTTGCTGCACCCCACAGTTTGGGACCCGGGGGGATGGACTTGTGACTATGGTGGGTGGGGTGAAGTGCCATGGACCCCAAGGACCCCCCTTTGGTTTTGTTGCCTAGTTCCCTCTCTGGATTTGGAAGCAGGGGCTGGAGCAGTGTTATGGGAAGGACACCGCCCCCCTCCCCTCCCAAGAGTACTTTATGTGATAATGCTTTGTATTTTGTGAATTGATGTGAAAATGCAATGTACTTTGTTTAAGACCCAGTGGCCACTTTGGTAACTTTATATGTACCTTGAAAATGTGACCTAAGAGATGTTTTAGTGCTAATTCAAATGTAAGTTGTGTATGCTATGGGCAAGAAAGATCTTGGGGCGGAATGTAATGGAAATGCAGATTTAAAGATCTTCCCTGCCCCTAGGCCCTTTGATTGGCTTAAGAGACTTTGATTGGCTTTAAGAGACTCTGAAAACCTTCCTTGATTTGAAAATATGCTCTGCCTCCTAATAGGCTGAATGTGGTCACATGGAGCCTGTGGTGGGAGGCTTGGTTTTCAGGAATGACTACACCTTGATGCTGTGTGATTGGGCAGTGGATCAAAAGGGTGGTTACATTCTTTGAGCCAGGAGAAGGCTATATAAACTCTGATGAGGGGCTTTGCTTTGGGGCTCACTTTGAGAAGTGTTGTGTGATTTGACTAGATGAGACTCTGGGAAGCCGTTGTTGAGAGCCCCCCGGCTTTGAAAACCCAGATGTTGATGCTTCCCTCTCTGGTAACTGTGATTTGGTATTGATATAATGGTGGGACAGTTTGGAAGCCTGTCTTGTTTGATCTGTAAGTTCTGTAACTCTGAAGTTCAGGGTGCTGACCTTTTTCCCCTGAACTAGGTAATGTGTGTTTGATTAAAGTAAGCTTGTTAACCCATTTTGAGTTGCTTTCCTTTTGAAAAGCAGATCTAAGAACCTGTGTTGGCAGCTACCCTGGGGATATTGGGGTGCTTGCTGCTACAATGTGCCATGTAACATGGAGAATAAGGGATATTCCTTTTTATCCCCATTCAGTTTTCTCCAGAGATCTATAATATCTAGCCCCTCTAAATTCTATTCCCCTCCTTAACTTCTTTCTTATTTATTCTGAGGTTAGATTTATGAAGTTCAGAGTGGGGCAGATTGAGTACCCCACTAGTATAGTTTTGCTATCTATTTCTTCCGCTAATTTCCTTAACTTCTCCTCTAGGAATGTGGATGCTATACCACTTGGTGCATATATGTTAAGTAATGATATTGCTTCATTCTCGATGGTGCCTTTTAGCAAGCTATAGTTTCCTTCCTTATCTCTTTTGATTAGATCCATTTTTGCTTTTGGTTTATCTGAGATAAGGATAGCTACCCCTGCTTTTTTACATTAGCTGAAGCATAATATATACTCCAGCCTTTTACCTTTACCGTATGCATATCCCATTGTTTCAAATGTGTTTCTTGTAGACAGCATATTGTAGGATTATGGTTTTTAATCCATTCTGCTATCCGACACCGTTCTATGGGAGAGTCCATCCCATTCACATTTACAGTTATGATTATCATCTGTCTCTTTCCCTCCATTCTATTTCCTCCCCTGCTTATGTTTTTGTTTCTTCCTTCTCCCTTCCCTTCCTTAAGAGTTTTCCTTTTGACCACCACCTCCCTTAGTATTCCCTCTCTGTGAACCCCTCCTCTTTACCTACCCTTTCCCCTTACTACTATTTTCCTTCCTTCTAACCATTCCTCTCTTCTTATCCCCCCCTTTACCCCTTCTACTGCCTATAGGGCACAGTGGATTTTTTCACTTATCAGAGTATGTTATTCCCTCTTTGGCCCCAACCAATGGGAGTAAATTTCATACAGTACTCCTCTCCCTCCCTCCTTTCCTTCATTATAATGAGGTTTTTGTGTTTTTTGAATGTTATAATCTTAAATTTAACTGATTATGTTGATGCCTCTTTGAACCAGAACCAATAATAATAAAGTTTCTATGATGTTCATCTCCCTCCATCCTTCCCCTCTACTATAGTATATTTTTATGCCTCTTTGTGTGGCAGAATTTACCTTACCTTTTTCTGCCTCATCCTTTCATTTTCTCCCACTACAATCCCTTTGAACCCCTTAATAAAGTTTTTTTTAATCATCAGATTAGTTCATTTATACCCAAACCCTATACACACACACACACACACACACACACACACACACACACACACACACACACACACATATATATATCCCTTTTAAAGGTTGCAATAATCATATACATTTCAGTATTGATAGGTATCAGCTTTTCATATAGGGATGTAAAGAGTTTGCTCTTATTGAATCCCAAGTTATGTGCATGTGCATGTGTGTGTGTGTATGAGAGAGAGAGAGAGAGAGAGAGAGAGAGAGAGAGAGAGAGAGAATTTTCCTTGTTTATCTTTTTGGAGATCAATTTTTTTCCATTTAGCTCTGGCTTTTTCATCAGGAAAGTCTGGAAGTCCGTTATTTCATTAAATGACCATTTCCTGAAACATTATGCTCAATTTTGCCAGGTAGTTGATCCTTGGTTTCAGTCCTAGCTCTTTTGCCTTATGAAATATCAAATTCCAGTCCCTTCAGTCTTTAAATGTAGAAGCTGATAGGTCCTGTGTAATCCTGACTGTAGTTCCACAATATTTAAAATGTTTTTTCTTTGGCTGCTTGCAGCATTTTCTCCTTGACCTTGCAATTCTAGAATTTGGCTACTATATTTCTTGGAGTTTTCAATTTGGGATCTCTTTTAGGAGGAGCCTGGTGAATTCTTTAAATAACTATTTTACCCTCTGATTCTAGGATTTCAAGACACTTTTCTTTGACAATCTCTTGGAGGATGTTGTCCAGGCTGCTTTTTTCATCATGGCTTTCTGGTAGACCAATAATTCTTAGGTTTTTCTCTCCTGGACCTGTTCTCCAGGACATTTGCCTTCCCAGTCAAATATTTTACACTTTCTTCTAATTTTTTAATCTTCATGTTTTGCTTGACTGACTCTTGATGCATCATAGAGTCCTTAGCTTCTATTTGACTCATTCTAATTTTTAGTGAATTATTTTCCATGGTTAGTTTTTGAAGGTTCTTTTTTGGGGGAGGTATTTTCTCCAGTTAGATTTTGAACATCCATAGTGTTTCCTGAAAGTGATTCTTCTCATTCACAATAATAGCATCCAATTGTCTTCATTCTTGCCTTTTCAAGTTGCTTCTGGCCCATTCTGATTGCCTATTTCCTCATTTTAAAAGTGTATTTATGTCCTTTCCAACATCTTGGCTCCACTCCAATGACCAATTTTGCATAGTTCTTGGTTCTTAAAGTTTTTAGGATAATTTATATGGTAGGCACTCTGTGAAGTACTACAAAGAAACTTTGTGAGTTTTAACATCATTTTACGTAATGGAGGAGGATTTCCTTCAAAAAGTGTTTTTTCCTTTTCCCAGTTTTGAACAGGACCACAGTACAGTGTGTATCTTGTGATCACTTTGCTAAAAACAGATGATAGTTTGACTTTTTTATCTAATTACACTGCATATTTGTCCTCAATGATTTTGTATTCAAATGAATAAGTCCGAATCAGGTCATTGTGCTTCTTCATATCTTGGAGAATCATAACATTTAATGTCCTGCTAGTATCCCAGTGCTCTGGGAATGCTTGATTTTGCTATTTTCTGGTTATTATTTGGAAATTTCCATTTCCCCTATGAACACCAGGTCAATATGAGGCAAATTTTTTACATTAATGCCAAGAATTTAGAAAAAATGCCTCATGCAAAAGGACCTAAATAGCCAATAATACTTTCCATTTTAGTGAGTGCCACATTCTTTAAATGTTCCAGAACTCATTTGTTCTGGAAATATGATTAACTATTCTGAGGCTAAGCCCTATCTCTGTAAAAAAGAAAGAAAATCTGTCACCTTAAAACACAAACTTCTGATTTCATGCCTTCCTCAATGGGCCATGCTTAAGCTCCAAAAATACATCATTATCTTAAATTTCTTTCTTCTTGAGGAAAGAAAGAACTTGAGCTTGTTAAGGAGAAAATCAACCATTCTGAAGAGCTCTTTCTTCTTCAAGGATCAACATAATGGTTTGAGATTTGCTTTGTGATCCTGAGGTTAGAGTCACCCCAGTGTGAGAAAAGAAACTCAGGGTTACAAGAAAGTCACTCTTCTTTCCTCAGTCTGCACAATACAAGAAATACAGGTTATCAATGAAGGATAAGATTTGTAGTTTGCTCATCTACATCATGGCAACATCATTACTCTTAAATTTGATACAAGTATTTCTCTGAATGGTCCAGCAATGATGGCTTTTCTCCTGATACTAACATAGATTTTTACCTAATCCCAATTTAGGACATTGTGTTGCTGAGAGTTAATCACTAATAAGCCTAAAATGCCATGTGGGATCTCCAGTTCCTATATATTTCTCCCATCACTTTTCCCCCAAAATATTCTTAGTTATTTCATTAAATAATTTCCAATTGTATGTTAAATTTTCAACATTAATTCTTTTTTGTTTTTTTTTTTTGGGGGGGGCAGGCAATTGGAGTTAAGTGACTTGCCGAAGGTCATATGGCTAGTAAATATTAAGTGTCTGAGGTCAGAGTTGAACTCAGGTCCTCCTAACTCCAGGGTCTGTGATCTATTCACTACACCACCTAGGCACCCCCATTATTTTTTTTTACAAATTCTTTATTAACTTCTGGTTTACATCATTCATTTCCACCAGATTCTGAGTTACAAATTTTCCCCATCTTTTCCCTACCCACCACCCCAGAATAGCAGTCCCCCTAGATATCCCCGCATCCAATCTCCTCTCTCCCATATCTTCTTCCATACCCCCTTCAACTTTGCCATTGGGACAAGGTGAATCTCTGAGCCCCAATGCCTGGACATTTTATGAAACATTTAATTTTAAAGCTTCGATTTTCAGATCCATTCCCTTCCTCCCTTGTCACTCACTCCTTCTGAGAAGATAAGCAATTCAGTAAGTGTTGTACATGTATGGCTATGCAAAACATTACCAGAGTAGATGTATTGTAAAAGACTGCTTATACTTCCCTCCCACCCATCTCACCTACCACCTGGTCCTTTCCCTACTTTGTTCCTGTCCCTCTTCAAAAGTGGATACTTCCAACCTCCCCTCCCCCTAGAATGCCCTCCCCTCCATCGTCCCCCCTCTCATCCCCCTTTTCCCTACTCTCCTGCAGGGTGAGACATCCCATTTAGTATGTATGTGATTCTCTCCTTGAGCCAACTTTAATGAGAATATGGTTTTGTGTTTTTGCCTTCCTGTTCTTCCCCTCCCCTGCAACTACTTCCCCCTGCCTCTTCTCCATGAATAGTTTACCCTATCCTGTCTCTCCCCATATCCTCTTGCCACTTTCCTCTCTCACCCCTTAAGTATCATCCCTTCCCATCAAATTCAACCTGTGCCCTTTATCCATGTATACCTGTAAACATATGCCCATGTACATTTCTTCAATTATTTTCATAATAAGATTTCATCAGTCACAGTTATTGTTTTTCCATGTAGGAATGTAAATAGTTCAACTTTGATAAGTTCCTTTTGATTTCTTTTCATTGATTACCTTCTCAAGCATCTCTGTCTGAATGTCAAATTTTCTATTCAACTCTGTTTTTTTCCTCAAGAATGCTTGAAAGTCCTCTATTCCACTGAATGACCATATTTTCCCCTGAAAAAAGATACTCAGTTTTGCTGGGTAGGTGACCCTTGGGTTCATTCCCAGCTCTTTTGCCCTCTGGAATACCATATTCCATGCCCTTCAATCCCTCAGTGTAGAAGCTGCCAAGTCTTGTGCTATTCTGATTGTGTTTCCACAACACTGGAATTGTTTCTTCCAGGATGCTTGTAGTATTTTCTCCTTGATCTGGGAATTCTGGAACCTGGCTATAATATTCCTAGGAGTTTTCATTTTGGGATCTTTTTCAGGAGGTGTTTGGTGGATTCTTTCAACCTCTATTTCCCCCTCTGGGTCTAAAACATCAGGGCAATTTTCCTTGAGAATTTCTTGAAGGGTGATTTCTAGGTTCTTTCTTTGATCATGGCTTTCAGGTAGTCCAATAATTTTTAAATTATCTCTCCTGGATCTATTTCCCAGGTCAGTGGTTTTTCCCATGAGATATTTCACATTGCCTTCTATTCTTTCATTTGTTTGGATCTCTTTAACAGCATCTTGATTTCTCATAAAGTCACTAGCTTCCATTTGTTCCAGTCTAACTCTGAAGGAATGAATCTCCTCAGTGAGCTTTGGAGATTCTTTTTCTATCTGGCAAATTTGGCTTTTTAATGCTTTCTTTTCCTAATTGCCTTTCTGAGCCTCTTTTGCCATTCGAGTTAGTCTGTTTTTAAGGTGTTATTTTCCTCAGTCAGGCTGTTGACTGTCATTTCATACTTTTCTTGCATCTTTATAATTTCTCTTCCCAATTTTCCCCCCACTTCTCATACCTGCTTCTTAAGGTCCTCTATGGCCTGTAGCCAGCTTGTATTTTCATTTGGGGCTTTTGGTTCAGGAGTTCTGAACCTTCTCACCGTCCTTCTCCATGCTTTGATCCTCTTTGCCCCTAAAATAGGAGTCCAATGTTGAATTTTTCTGTTTATTTTGTTTCCTTTGTCTAGGCATGTTGCCACTTAATTACTTGACTTTTGGGTTTGTTGCCACAGTAGGACTCTGCCACCAGACAGGAGAGTTTCCGCCCAAACGTGGGGTCTTCACAGCTTCTGCAGATTGGGTGGCCTTTGTAAAGCCTCCACACACTCTGGAAAGCTGGATTCCCACCCCAAACCTCCACCCCAGACCACAATCCAGATCCAGGCAGTTTAAAGCAGGAGGATTAACCCCCAGACTGATTGCTGGATCTCCCTACAGTTCACAGACCAGGAGCTAGAGCCGCCACTGACACTGCAAAATGGCTTCTGTGCAGCTGTTTCTTCAGCAGCTTTTCGCTCCCAGGGGAGGAAGCTGACCAGTTCCCCAAATACTGGTCCCAAAGTCCATAGGGCACTAACCTCTCGCTTTGTCCTAGGCATATCTGTGCTGATAAATCTGGAATCACCACAGCTGCTGGTGTTCTGGGGTCCCTCCAGCAGCTGCTGGCCCAGCTGCCCTAGGACTAAAACCGAGGCTCTCTCAGGCCTGGGCTCAGCTCCCAGAGCGCTGTGCTGTTGGTTCCCAGTGCACTATGCTGCCTGCTCTTAGAGTGCTGTGCTGGCAGCTCCCTGCAGGGCTGCTGGGCTGTCCTCAGCATGAGGTTAGCTTCTCTGTGCCATTCTGTGGGTGCTGGGGCTCCAGAAATTGTTCAGAGTCCCCTTTTACATGGGTTGGAGGTAATCTGGGGGCAGAGCACCTTGGAAGTGCTGTTTTTACTCTGCCATCCTGGTTCTGCACCCCTATTAATTAATTAATTGATTAATTAATTAATTTATTTTTAAACAAATGCTTTATTAACTTCTGTTTTACATCATTCATTTCCACCAGATTTTGAGTTACAATCATTTTCCCCCCATTATTCCCCTACCCAACCTCCAAGAATAGTAATCCCACAAGATATCGCTTCCTCCAATCTGCTCTCTCCCATACCTTTTCCCATACCCCCATCGACTTTTCCATTAGAGGAAGGTGAGTCTTTGCATCCCAATGCGTGCACATCTTATCTCCCTATTACAAGCAAAAGAGTATTAATAATAGTATTTATATATATTTGAAACATTTAATGTTATGACCTCAAATTTCAGATCCATTTCCTTCCTCCCTTGTCACCCATTCCCTCTGGGGAGATAAGTAATTCAGTATATGTTGTACATGTCTAGCTATGCAAAACATTATCATAGTAGATATATTGTACAAGGATGCTTATAATTCCCTCCCACTCATCCCACCCCCCACCTGGTCCATTCCCTACATGATCCTGTCCCTCTTCTATAGTGGGTACTTCCAACCTCCCCTCACCCCAAGGATGCCCTCCTATCCATCATCCCTCCTCCCATCCCCCTTCCCCCTATCCTGCTTCAGGTTGAGATATCCCATTTAGTTTGTATGTCATTTTCTCCCTGAACCAAATTCAATGTGAATGTGGTTTTGCCTTTTTAGCCTTCCTTATTCTCCCCCTCTTTTGCAACCACTTCCCCTTGCTTCTTCTGCATGGGATAGTTTACACTACCCTGTCTCTCCCCATCTCCTCTTGCCACTTTCCTCTCTCACCTCATAATTTCATCCCTTGAGTATTCTCCCTTCCCAACAAATTCAACCTATGCCCTCTATCCATATATAACTGTAACCATACACACACACATTCACATATGTATTCATATGACCACACCCCCTTCTTCCATTATTTTCATAGTGAGAAAGATATCATCAGTCACAGTTATTGCTTTTGCATATAGGAATGTAAATAGTTCAACTTTGATAAGTTCCTTTTGATCTCTTTTTCCTGATTACCTTTTCAGGCATCTCTTCCTTCTTGTGTCTGGGTGCCAAATTTTCTATTCAATTCTGGTTTTTTCCTCAAGAATGCTTGAAAGTCCTCCATTCCACTGAATGACCATATTTTCCCCTGAAACAAAATACTCAGTTTTGCTGGGTATGTGACCCTTGGGTTCATTCCCAGTTCTTTTGCCCTTTGGAATATCATATTCCATGCCCTTCGATCCCTCAGTGTAGAAGCTGCCAGGTCCTGGGCTATTCTGATTGTGTTTCCACAATATTGGAATTGTTTCTTCCTGGCTCCTTGGAGTATTTTCTCCTTGATCTGGGGATTCTGGAACCTGGCTATAATATTCCTGGGAGTTTTCTTTTTGGGGTCTTTTTCAGGAGGTGATCGGTGGATTCTTTCAACCTCTATTTTGTCCTCTGGATCTAAAACATCAGGGCAGTTTTCCTTGAGAATTTCTTGAAGGGTGATTTCTAGGTTCTTTCTTTGATCATGGCTTTCAGGTAGTCCAATAATTTTTAAATTGTCTCTCCTGGATCTATTTTCAGGTCAGTGGTTTTTCCCATGAGATATTTCACATTGCCTTCTAATCTTTCATTTGTTTGGATCTGTTTAACAGCATCTTGATTTCTCATAAAGTCACTAGCTTCCATTTGCTCCAGTCTAACTCTGAAGGAATGAATCTCCTCAGTGAACTTTTGAGATTCTTTTTCCATCTGGCAAATTCGACTTTTTAAGGCATTCTTCTCCTCATTGCCCTTTTGGGCCTCCTTTGCCATTTGAGTTAGTCTATTTTTTAAGGTGTTGTTTCCTCAGTCAGGCTGTTGACCCTCATTTCATACTTTTCCTGCATCCTTCTCATTTCTCTTTCCAATTTTTCCTCCACTTCTCTTATTTGATTTTTAATGTCCTTCTTAAGGTCCTCTATGGCCTGCACCCTGCTCATGTTTTCCCCTGGGGCTTTTGGAGCAGGACTTCTGACCTCACAGTCCTTTTCCTGCTCTATACCCCCAAAATAGGAGTCTAGGGTTGCATTTTTCTGTTTCCTTTGCCTTGGCATGTTGCCACTTAATTACTTGACTTTTGGGCTTGTTGCCACACTATGGCTTTAAGGCCAGATAGAGGAATTTTTGTCCCGAACGTGTGGGGGGCAACTTCCGTTTCTGGCAAGCTGTAAACCCACCCACGACTTCCACCCTAGATCACAATCCAGATCCAGGGAGGTTAAAGCAAGAGCGATTACCCCCCAAGTCTGATCGCTGGATCTCCCTACAAATTTGCAGGCTGGGAGCGGGAGCTGCCTCTGAAAACTACAAAATGGCGTGTCTCCTCAGAGGCTTCTAGCCCCCAGCGGAGGGAGCCGACGCATTCCCTAATACCAGTCCCAAAGTTCATAGGACACTAACCTCTTACTTTGTCCTAGGCAAGTCTATGTTGATAATTCTGGGGTCGCCACAGCTCCTGGTGTTCTGGGGTTCCTCGAGCTGGCTGCTGGCCCTGCCGCCCTGGAGCTAAAACCTCCGCTCACAAGGACCTTGGCTCGGCTCGGCTCCTGGGCTCTGCGCTCTGCACGCTGCCAGGTCCCAGACCACTGCGCTGGTCCTTCCTGCAGGGCTGCTGGGCTGTCCTCAGCGGGAGTTTAGCTTCTCTGTGTCGCTCTGTGGGTTCTGGGGCTCCAGAAGTTGTTCAGAGTCCCCTTTTACATCGTTTGGGGGGATTCTGGGGGCAGAGTGGCTTGGATGAGCTGTTTCTACTCCGCCATCTTGGCTCTGCCTGCACCCCTATTAATTTAAAAAAAAAATTGACCTCCAAATTTTTTCCCACTCTCTCACCTACCCCTCCTCCTTGAGAAGGCAAGCAATTTTATGTTGATTTTATACAAGAAGTTGTGCAAAAATATTTCCGTATAAGCTATCTTGCAAAAGCAGAGACAGACAAAAGAGGAAAATGAAGACAGTAAAAAAAGCATGCTTCTATCTTCATTCAGAGTTTATCAGTTTTTTTCAGTGGAGTTTGATAGAATTTTTCATCATGGGTCATTTGAAATAATCTTGGATCATTGTCTTGACCAGATTAGCCAAAACTTTGACAGTTGACTATCCTTACAATATTGTTGTTACTGTGTACAGTGTTCTGCTCACTTCACTTTACATACGTTCATATAAGACTTTCCAGGTTTTTTTGAAAACCATAGTACTTATCATTTCTTATGTAATACAGTTGTATTTCATCCCAATTATATGCCACAACTTATTCAGCTATTGTCATTTAATGAATGTCTCCTCAGTTTCTAATTCTTTGCTTCCACAAAAGACCTGATTTTAATATTTTGTACATATTGGTCATATTTTTTATGATCTCTTTGGACTACTGATCTAGTAATGGTATAGCTAGTTTAAACGGTATACAGAATTTTATAGCCCTTTGGGCATAGTTCCAGATTTTTCTCCACAGTGATTTACTACTTCACCAAATGTTCATTAGTGTACCTTTTTTCCATCATCTCCTCTGGCATTTGTCATTTTTGATAAATATGAGGAGGTAAAATAGAATTGTTTTAATTTGCCTTTCTCTAATCAATAGCAATACAGAATTTTTTTTCATCTGACTATAGATAGCTTTGGCTTCTTCTGAAAACTTCTTGTTAATATCCTTTGACTATTTATCAATTGGGGAATGGTTCTTATTTTTATAACTTTGACTCAGTTTCCTATATAGTTGAGAAATTCAGCCTTTATCAGAGCAGCTTTCTATAAAAAGTTTTTTTATATTATTTCATTATCTAGGGTACTTTTTATAAAAAATATAGTTTCCCTGATAATCTCTTTCAGTTAGGTTTATTTTTGCTTTTGTTTTGTCTGCTCATGATTGATAACTCTACCCTCTTCACTTCAGCTAAAGTATAATAAACCTTCATTCCCAGCCCTTCATTTCAATTCCATGTGTCTTTCTATCTCAATTGTATCTCTTTTACACAATATATTGATTCTGCTTTCCAATCCATTCTTCTCCCCACTTCTATGAGTTAGCTCATCTTATTCACATTTACAGTTTTGCTTACTAACTGCATTTCCCTCTCTTATTTTTTTTTAAAGCAGTTGGGGTTAAGTAACTTGCTCAAGGTTACATGGCCAGTTATTATTCATGTGTGGGTTCTCATTTTCTGAGGCCACATCTGTCCCGGGTTGTCCCACCTCCAGGGCCAGCACTCTTACTGTGCCACCTAGCCACCCTACCCTCTCTTATTTTTATGTTTATCTTTCTCCCACTATTATTATCCTGCCCCTCCTCAAAAGTCGGTGTGACTCCTAATCACTGCCTCCACAATATGCCTAGACTTTTGTAATCTCTCCTCCCTCCACATCACTCCCCCAGCTCTGGAGTTCATACATCTTTTCCCTCCTATTTCCCTATTTGTTCCAAATGAGTATCTATCTATCTCTATCTATCTATCTATCTATCTATCTATCTATCTATCTATCTATCTATCTCTATCTATCTATCTATCTATCTATCTATCTATCTATCTATCTAATCCTTCTTTGAACCAATTCTGATGTGATTGAGAAGCTTTGTTCAGCCCTTATTTTCCCCTCCAGTATAAAAACTTTTTCCAATATGCTTCTTTTATGTGAGAAAATATGCCTCATTCTATCTTTCCCGTCACCTCTATCATTCTGTCTCTCTTTGTCAACATTACATTCTTTTTTTTTTTTTTTTGAGGTCATATCAGCACAATTGACTCCTACTTGTGCCTTCTGTGTGGACTCCTTCTAATTAACCTAATAATGACAATGTTCTTTGGAGTTACATGTATCATCTTTGATATGGGAATGAAGAAAGGTTAGAGTTCCATCAACTCCCTAATGAATTACACTTTCATGTTACCTTTTTATGCTTCTTTTGATCTTGAGTCTTCTGTTTGAATATTAGATTTTCTATTTACCTCTGGTCTTTTCATCAGGAATGCTTGAAAGTCCCTTGTTTCATTAAATGTTAATGTTTTCCCCTTAAGTATTATAAACAGTCTTGCTGCTTATGTTATTTTTGGTTGTAATCCTAGCTCCTTTGTGATCTGCAATATCATATTCCAAGCCCCACTCTCCTACAAAATGGAAGCTGCTATATCTATGACATATTAGAATTGTTAATGTCTGCCTTGCAATATTTTCTTTTTTACTTGGGAGGTCTGGAATTTGGCTATAATATTCATTATTTCATCTGGGGATATTTCTCAGGAGGTGATTAGTGGACTCTTTTAATTTCTATTTTACTTTCTGGATCTAAGGTATTAGGGCAGTTTTCCTTTATAATTTCTTGAAATATATTATCTAGGCTCTTTTTTATCATGATTATCTAGTAGTCCATTAATTCTTAAATCTTTCTCCTTCATCTATTTTCTAGGTCAGTTGTTTTTCTGATGAGGTATTTTATATATCATCTACTTTTTCATTCTTTTGCATTTGTTTTATTTTTTCTTGATGTCTCATGGAGTCATTAGCTTCTGCTTACCCGATTAATTTTTTTAATGAATTATTTTCTTCAGTGAGCTTTTTAATTTCTTTTTCCATTTCGACAATTGTGTTCTTAAGGTATAGCATTATACCTTATAGCATTTTTGTTCCTTTAAAACAAACCAGCCTGTTAATTCTCTTTAATAAATTTCTTCCATAAATCCCATTTCTTTCCTCTATTTTTTCTCTTCCACTCTTATCTTTTTAAAAACTCTTTCAGTAATTCTTCCTGACATTTTGTCCAATTAGAGTTTCTCTTTGAGGCCTTGCTTGTACTTATTTTCACATTGTTGTTTTCTTTGGAGTTCATATATTGGTATTCCCTATCACCACCATAGCTTTTTAGGGTCTAGTTTTTTTTTTTTTTGCTCACTTTTTAATCAACTCTCTTCTATTGCTTGACATTGAACTTTATGTTAAAGTTGGACTCTGCTCTTCTACTGGTGGGGAGGCACTTTGCTAAATTTCATGCTTTTTTATGCTAGTATTTTCCAAGCTAGTTATAGGGTTCGCAAAATTTTGATGCTTCCAAAGTGATCACTGCTTTCCTGGTCTGTGTCCAGATCTATACTGAAGGATTCCTTGTTCGCTACAGCTTCAAATGCTAGCATTCTTTTTTGTGCTGGAACCATGGTCAGGGGCACTACTCTCTTGTGACCAATCTTAAGTGTTCCTCCTCATGCTGGAAGTTTAACCCAGGTGTTCTTATATGTTCTTACGGGCAAAAAAGTTGTCAATAAGCACCAGTTACACCCCATGCCAGAAAAGGGGCCCTTAAAATCTCTTTCTGAATAGTTGCTTAAGTCCTTTGCCATCTATGGGCTGAGAACTCTTGAAGCTGCTGCTGTCATGATCATGTCCAAAGGCCACCACAAGTGCTTTTGCCAGGCTCTGAGTCTTTTCCCACCCTGGTGTTACAGAACTCTCCTGAAGATCTCCTAAATTGTTGTACATTGCAAAAAATGTCTCCCTTTGATCTTTTTCTTGCTCTGCCTTGTCAAATTTTGATTTGAGGCATTATTTTAAAGTTGTCTGGGATGGAATTTGGGGAGAGTTCAGCTCAGTCTTGGCCTGTACTCCACCATCTTAGTTTCTACCATCTTATTTCTTAGTGAATACCAGATTTTATTGTTGATTACCACTTTGTAATACAGTTTGAAATCTGGTACTGTTTGGTACCTTTCTTTCACATATTTTCATTGATTCACTTGATATTCTTGTTGTTTTATTCTTCCAGATAAATTTTGTTATTATTTCTTCTAGGTCCATAAAATGATTCTTTGGTACTTTGATTGCAATTGCAGTGAACAAATAGATTAATGTAGGTAGAATTGCCATTTTTATAATATTTCAGCCTACCCATGAGCAATTAATATTTATTCAGTTTTTTATATCTGTCTTTATTTGTTTGAAAAGTGTTTTGTAATTGTGTTGATATAATCCCTGGATTTGTCTTGCCATACCCACTATCTCATGAAGCAAAATGTTGCTAATCTTTTAGAATAAGACAACCTAAGACAATATATATTCATATATGTGTATATATGAAGATGCCAACATATTTTAAAATAAGACAACCTAAGACAATATATCTAAAGATGCCAATATTTTTCTTGCTCTGTTAGTATTTTAGCCCCACCCCAAATATATAAAGTAGTCTTTTGATCAATTGTAAAGACCCTCACCTGGCATCTCGCCTGAAGACCATCACCCTTATTCCTCTCTGAGTTAGGGCAAATACATCCCAATCATTTCTACCCTACCTCTTAATGTAGGCTATGTACTCTATACGTAATGAATACCTCTTACTACGTCCTTCTGTGAATGGAGACAAACACTCAAAAACGCCTTTCAAATTACCTTTTTCAACTTCTGTAATTCCTATGGTTGTAGAAGATGTGACTAGGGTCAGGTTATATAAATTTACCTTTTGGAATAAAGCATGATAAACACTTGAGAAAGAAGAATAAAAATAACTACTGGCCTTAGTCATGCATCACAGGGAAATCCACAATTACTTGTTATAATTCTTCTCTTTTAACATTTAAGAAAATAGTCCTTAATTCTGAGAGGTCTGCCATTATAGATAATTGGCTTGGGATGGGAGCTCAAGGGCCATCAAATCCAATAACTCATTAGACTAATGAGGAAACAAAACCAGGGAGGTAACATGACCTACTCACATTGGTAGAAATAGGATGGGAGCTCAGCTCTTTGAACTTAAGACAATATCATTTGTACTACACGTGGGTGACAACAGAACATTGTTACATTGTTGTTCTTCAGTTTGTTTCAATAATGTCTGACTATGATTCCATTTGGGGGTTTCTTGGCAAAAATATAGGAGTACTTCACCATTTCCTCGTCTAGCTCATTTTAAAGATGAGGAAAGGAGGCAAATAGAATTAAATGTCTTGCCCAGAATCACACAGTGACGGATTTGAACTCATGAAGATGAGTCCCAGCATTCTATCATCTGTATCACATAGCTGCCCTTGTTATCCTATTACAAAAGCCTTTATCACCTTCACATTAATAAAATAATGTTTGAGAAAAGAAAACAGAATGAAACTGAGGTTGGTTACAACTTATAACCCAAGAAAAAGTCATGCATTTGATTTTCTTTAGAAGATAGTTGGAAAATGCTAAATATGTAATTTTTCAGTCATTTCACACATGTAATCAGCTACCTAATTTGAAAAGATAATGATTTACAAGCCACCTGCTAACTGGCAGATGCTTAAGTATACACATGTGAATGTAATAAAGAAACAAATCTCAACACGTCAATCGCCCACTAATGTTGAATTTACCATTCTTTTGAAGAATACCTACTGTTCAGTGAAATAAGATACTGATTTCTTTTAGGAATAACTTTGAATCTGTGTGAACTTTTTTGGTAGTCAGCTGCCAAGACAACCCTATGGTGGCTCTTTTCAATGAAAGGAGAATCATTTGGTATACATACAATTGTAGACAAGACTGAAATATTGAGAAATGGGGTGATAGATGAAAAATACTGAATAATTTGCAAAACATCTCTGACAACAAAAGATACCAAGTGCTAAATTAAAGGAGAGAGGTTGGCAGAAATAAATTAAGACAGTTCAGAGCAAGGATTATCTTTACCATGTGTGAAATGGTTTTATATGGCATTTAAAAATACCTTTTACACCTTTATTAACAGTGAAATAACACCTTATGCTCACTCAACCAACTCTCATTTTCACTGGAAAGTTAGCTATATGACTATTGCTCTCTCTGGGATTTGATTATTCCATAGTCAAATTTGCCTACTACTTAAATGTTGACTTGGTGTTTTAACCAAGGCCTATAGGATAGTACATGACTTTCTTCAATAAATTCTAAGATAGTTTCTATACAGTATTTTTTACTTTCATTCATTTTTACCTTTGATTAATTGAGTGATTCAATGGAGGCTTTGAACAGAAATCACCCACCCCTAGTTTATGTCTTTCATGGATTCTGTAACTCAAAGACAAATTTTTACCTTGTGATATTCCTGACAACTCTGACTTCCCTGAAGCAGCTTCCTGGTCTGACGATATAAAATGCTCCAGCCAGATGTATTTGGTGTCTCTTATATGTAATGAGCTCTTGAGATCATTTGAGTTGTCATACCCATGCACATTTGCAGATAGAGATGGGGGGTGGGTGGGATGTTTCTAGAGAAGCTAAGTGCTACTGTATCCTTGTTGAATGTAAGGTAAGGTAATGTATGGTAAGGCAAAGTAAACCTCCTTTGTGGAGCTAGGTGGCACAATGGATAGCGTTGTGGGCCTGGAGTCAGGAAAACTCATCGCCATTAGCTTAAATTTGGTCTCAGACACTTGCTAGCTTTGTGACCATGGGTAAGTCACTTAATCCTATTTGCCTTAGTTCCTCATCTCTAAAATTGCTGGAGTAGAAAATGGCAAACCACTCCAGTATCTTTGCCAAGAAAAACGCAAATGAGTTCATAGAGAGTTGGATATGACTGACTGAAATTACTGAACAATAGTAACAACAAAATCCTCCTTTATTGTCAGATGGTCAGTGAATTACAATTGCCTTATCTTTACTTATTCAACCTGAACTAAGAGAGTGTTAGGGTTGTGCTTAGAGGATGGTTGTGCTTTGTTCTTGAAGAGGACCAAAGTGACATCATTAAGTTTGGATCAAGACGTATGTATCCAACTGTGACCAGTACAAGCTCAGAAAGCTCTACTCATTGACTTGGACAGATAGTCAAAATGAACATTTGGAATAGAAATGTCTCTAAATTTGTGCATATCACATTTCTTTTGAGTTACTGCAATTCTGCTTTGATTGGGGACCAAAGCATCTTCTCTGAAGCAGGCACAACATGCTGGGTGGCCTGTATCAATCTTCTGTGTTGTACAATCAATTCCAAACTTCCTCAGAGAAACCTGAGACTGTCCTTGTATCACTTCTTCTGACCTGCATGTGGACACTTCCCTTGTATAAGTTCTTTGTAAAATAGTCTTTTAAGCAACCATAAATTTGTCATTTGTACAACCTGGCAAGCCCATTGGAGTTGTGCTCTCTGCAGTAGAGTTTGAATGATTGTCAGTTTAGCTCAAGAAAGTCCAGTGTCCAGTACCTTATCTTGCCAGTTGATCTCTGGAATCTTCCCAAGACAATCCAAATGTAAATAATTCAATTTCCTGAAATGGTGCTGGTATATTGTCCAGGTTTCACATACATTCGACCCTGAGGTCAGCACAATAACTGTAGATCTTCAGTTTTGCAGGTAGCCTAATACCTTTTTTCTCCCACACTATCCTTTGTAGCCTTTTAAACAATGAGCAAGCTCTGGCAATGTGTGCACCATCCTCATAATCTATGTATACATCCCTGGAAATTAAATTGCCAAGGTGAGTGAACTTACCCATAACATTCAAAATTTCTCCATTTGCTATAACGTATGGTTCTACATATGGATAGTAGAGTAGTGACTGGTGGAGAACCTGTTTTCTTAGGGTTGTTAGGCCAAAATTAGAACAAGCAGCTGAGAATTGATCGATAGTCTGTTATACTTTAATGTCAGATGTTGCATTGAGTGCACAAACATCTGTGGACAAAAAAATCATGCATCAACTCTGCCTCCATTTTAGTCTTGGCTTGTATCCTTATCAAGTTAAATAATTTACCTTCAGTTCTGTAGCTAATCTTTATGCTTTTTAAGTCCTCATTGAAAGCTTCCAATTACATTGCTGAAAATAGCATGCTAAAATGCATAGCAGCATGCACACAGCCCTACTTTACCCCATTGGTGACTGGGAAAACACAAGAGTATTGTCTATTACCCAGAACCCATACAAGCATGTCATAAGGAAACTGATGTACAATACTGATGAACTTCTACAGACATCCAAATTTTGCCATCATCTTCCACAAACTCTCATGGCAAAGCCCTCAGTAAGATAAAAAAAATGTGTACAGACTTCTGTTCTGCTCCTGGCATTTCTCCTGGAGTTGTTGGAAACAAATACCATATCCACCCTTTCTCAGCCCTTTCTGAAGGTACACTAGCTCTTGGGTAGATAACCATCTTCCAGGTCAAGGATAAGCCTATTAAGGAGGACTCCATTAAGAATCTTGTTAGCAATGACTAAGAGAGATATCTCTCTGTGTTTGTCACAGGACAATCTATTTCCTTTTCCTTCAGAGAGATGCACAATAGAGACATCCTTGAAATTCTGGAGGATAACTTCCTCTTGCCATAATCCAGACTATTTCGGTCTGCTTTTGCAAGAGCAGTGGAAACCCTTTCTTGTAAATCTTTGCTGGAATAGTATCAGCACTGGGCATTTTGCCCCATGAAAGTGTCCAATGACATTCAAATCTTCTTCAATTGGAAGTTTGGCTAGGAGAGTGATTGACTTCAATCTGAGGTATATGGTCAATGACTTTAGCACTGGTTGAGGGTGATCTATTGAGAACACTATGGAAGTGGTCATCCTGCCTGTCTAGGATCACATCCATTTCACTAATCAATAGGGCTCCATCAGTGCTGATTAGTTAAAGTTCACCAAAGGCTTTCTGGCACAATAATAGCCTTCAGAATATTATAAATATGCTTTAGGTTGTTACTATATGCATAAAACCGAATTTCATCTGCCTTCTTACTGAGCCAAGAATCTTGCATCTCTCTAAGCTTCATTTGTACTTTATTTTTAATGGAGTTAAATGCTATATTAGAGATGGATGAACTATCCTGCTGGTAAACTTTGTGTAATTCTCATTTTTTGTTTAGTAGTTTCTAGATTTCCCCACCATTTGTCTGTCCAACCAATCGTTATGTTCATGAATGTTCTGGCCCAAATCTCAAAGTTACCCACTCCTTTTCTATTCCACTGTTACCAACCATATGTTGGCTCAGCTTTCCCTCTAAGTTCACAACAAACTGTTCTCAGAGAAGTACTCTAATTCATTGCCATCAGGTCTTCTCATAGTCTTGTCTTGAGGCTGTGGGTTTTATTGAATATGAATCTTTAGCTTGGAGAAGATAAAGTTTATGAATGTTACAGCATTCTACAACACATATCACCTTTGTTATTCACTCCCTGTGTCTTCTCCTTACAGTGACATAGTCTATTAAATGCCAATTGTTTGCTCTGAGAGTGCATCCACAAAGTTTTATTGAATTTAGGTAAATGGAAAACAATATTAACGATGAGAAGGTCATGAGATAAACAAATCTTCAGTAGTAATTAACTATTGCTATTGCTGTTTTTGACTCCATTCCTCCCAAGAACTCCCTGCTATGTCTGATAATCTGTGCATACTCTGATGTTAAAGTCATAAAGAATTATGAGCATGTCATCTTTCAACACATTGAAGGGTCTAACAGTCTTCCTAATTTTTTTTTCTTTGACTTCACTAGGATTTGTCATGATGGAAAAACACGCTGATGATGGTGGTGGAACTCCTGCAGGTGGCAATGATATCATGAGCCTGCCACTCACTTCTCTTAGGAGGTATTCCAGCTTCTTGACTAGAATAGTTTTAATTGCAAAACCTATGCCAACTTTGTGGCTCTCCCCAACACCTCAGCCACTCTAGAAAAACATGTAACCAGCTCTGACCTCCGAAAGCTGGCTTTCATTTGCCAGTTTTGTTTCTCTCAGGGCTGCTATTTGGATCTGATATCTGTTGAGTTCTCTTGCTACAAGAGCTGTTTGTCTTTCAGTTCAAGTGGATTTCTTTTTCACATGCATCCACATATTCCATACACCAATAGTGAGCAGAATCATCTCAAAAGCTTTTATACTTTTTTATGTTTTAAATGCAGGGCAGGATCCCAGCCTACCTCTAAGTAAGCCAGGCTTAGGTTAGGAGAAGTAGATGATTTTTAGAGGACTCTTTTCTAGTACTTCTTCATTTCAGGAGGTGAACAATGTGGTCCTTAAAAATGTTGCTCAGACACCCAGGGACTGCAAAATCCCACTGCTGCTTTAGTCCAGTGACTAATAAGACATAGTCTATTCATTCCTAAAGGTGGGAAGTCTTGCATTTTCTCCAGTCTTAGAACATAATCATCTACTGAAAATGTTTATCCTTTAGAATGTAAAACTCTTGAGGGCAGTAATTATTTTTACTTTTTCTTTATATCCTCATGGATTAGCATATATTAGACACTTAAGAAATGCCTCCTTGATGGCTGGAGAAGGCCAAAGCTACTCTTCTGCTATAACCTATTTGCATATAAAATATACATTTTAATATTTTGATGGATATGTGGTCTCACTGGTGCAGGTTTTTCCTTCAGTGATGGAAAACATATTCCTTCCATGTTTCTACATCTCATGAAATTATCATCCATGGTTCTTGATAATTCCTTTAATAGAAGATCTACTCATTGTACTGGAAAATGTATTCTTGTGTCTTGAATATTTTGTCATTAGCAGTGTAACACTTCAGTGCTCCTTCTTTTATCCATCATCTCACTAAAGTATTAGCACACACATTCTTTTACTACTACAGACCTTCAATAATGTCTTTAATGTCACTTTGCCAGTATAAATCCTCCTTGATAATATGTTGCAGCAATAGCATGTACCATGTATCTTTCCATTTCTTTTGGTTCCACTGTAGTTTTGACTTTTTTGAGGTTATGGTGTTGCATGAAATCATCTCCATCAGCATAAAGTTGCAAATAGAGAATACTAGTATTAAAAAGTCATTTACAATAGTGGGCAGCTTATGAGCCATATGTACATAGATGAAAGCAGAATGGCCTAATGGATAGATAGATGGTTTCAGAATCAAGGTCCATTTCCTGCCTCTCACACTTACTAGTTGTGTAACTAACTCTGAACAAGTTCCTTTATCTCTTATCACCTCCAGACAAGTCTCTTAGACTATAAATTGCAGAATGATTGTCATTCTTGATTAGTAGAAGGTTTCTTTAGCAATGAATCATATAGCAAGTTTCCTGTCATTGGAATTCTCAAAGAAAAGTGTGGATTATCACTTTGCAGCAATGGCTTGAAGATGATTAAACACAAAGGCAAATGTCAGCAAAAAGAAAATGAGCTTAACACAACATAGAAATAATTCTAGTCATTGATCAAACATATTTCACCGATATATTTTGATCATGGCTGAAGATATAGCCATGTAGCCCATGGTAAAAGCTTCAATAAGATGACATGTGAGCTCTCATTAGATGCTAAGAATCTACGATTTGAATGAATTTCACTTTGCTGACAGAAATCTACTTATTTAATACATGACATTATGGAATTTTAGAACAAAAAAGTCTTAGAAATGATCTGGTCCAATCTTTCGACATTATAGAAAACTGTATTATCTAAGGTCACTCAGCTAGTTCATGGAAGTTCTGGGGCTAGAACTCAGTTAAAGGCTCTTGTCACTATTAAATACTGCCTCATCTGCACAAGAAAATGGTTCTTACTCATGCTTTGGTACATTAAAATATTTCTAAGTACAGAGAATTGAGAACACTTCTGAAATCATTGCATTTGTCTTATTATTTTCAAACCCTTGTCATAGAAATTAGATTATTTCTAGAAATATGCATTATTCTTGTTGAGTAGAAATATTTTCATTGAATAAGCAATATTGATTGAAATCAATTATATAAAAACTCATTAATTGATGAAGAAATATCAAACATTTAAATATAACCAAAGAATTATGCTACCAAAATAAACACCCTACTAGGATGAATAAAAAAATGGCTGGGAGGGTTGCCTTGAATATAAATGATAACATAAACATTTATTTATCGACAATAAGCAGTCATTAAATCAACTGCATGTGGCTGACGCTTTGAAAGGATTTAGTATGTTGGATATGATTGCACTTGCTCTACTGAACTGTGGAAATGTTTGTTAATGTGATTTTATATATATGCAAACAGTTGAAGGTTTCAAATTATGCTACCACCAAGGTGTTTAGCACACTTGTCTACCATCTCAAATCACTTAATGACTGTCAGATTGCTTACCTACTATCAGGCTTGGAACTGTGAATGCGTAAACCAAAAAACCCCCGAAAAAACAAAACACAAAAAACCCCAAAAAACACAAAACCCCCAAAACAAAGAAACAAAAAAAAAACCTCTGAGTAATATTGTTATAGGAGAGAAATGTCTGATAAGTTGAAATTTTCCAGCACTAAAATGAGATATTGAAGTAATGTTTGTCTTTGTCAATGATGAACCAAACATCTGGTTAGATTGCCCTACTCATTACTAACTTAGGGTTTCCACCTGTTCCTTCAAAAAAGAATCCCCATAAATATGTTTTTACTATTCATACATGGCACAATGGAGTTTAATCAAGATGGTGGCATTGAGCATGAATAACCTAATCATATTAAGTTGTGCCATTTTATAAGGGTGACCTTTAAAGATGATACCTCCTTTGAGTCTAATTCAGTTGTTCTCTCTCCTGCCTAGTAAAATTGAAGTTAATTGACAAAAAATGAAACATTGTTTTATTGTACAATTAATGATACTTAAAATTGGAAACTGCAAATCATAATGCCTTAAAGTGTACACAGGTAAAATTTGGGATGTATTTTAATTTGTCTCAGACTATTAAATCTTCTTGTCAGATCTCTGCTCTGTCAGAATTAACCTTTAAATTGATAGTGCCTTTAATGATAATATGGCAATTTTTTTTCTATATTGCAATAGTAGGATGATTGGCAAGAACCAAATTGATTTATCTGGAACTTTCTGTAACCCTGATTAGAGTAATCAGTGTATATGGAAATGTGAAGATCAGATACTTACTCTAAGCTTATCTGATTTTCATGTGTGATCCAAATTTATAGTTTTGGCCATTATTTATAGCTCAAATTCTTTTCATAATTGTTCTGTAGTTGGTCATATAAAGAAAATTGTATTTTTTATTTTCAAAAATGTGTTTTTCAGTAAATTTGCAGATTTATTCATGCATACATTGCATCCTTCAATTCTAGATAATTTTTATGAATGCTCTTGGAAAGAAAGAAATAAAAAGGAAGAAAGAAAGAAAAAAGGAGAGAAGGACAGGGAGGGAGAAAGGGAGGAACCCTATGGTCTATATTTTTTTTTCTGAACTTGGCTAGGCTAATCCTGAGATGAAATTCATATAATATGATCTACTAGAGTTTGCACTCTAACAACATAGCCCAGGTACTGCCGTGCTTTAAAGAAGGGCTGTTGTGTAGATTTTTTTCAATATTCCCATTATGAGAAAAAATCATATTTCACAAACAGTCACCAATTTTGAGAATGAAAGAATATAATCCCAACTGTTCTGATATCAATAAGAAAAGAGAAAATGTAGCATTGTTCATAAAGTCATCTCCTTGCCTAAGAATCCAAAAAAAGCACCCTGTGGTCTATTGTATTGATTTGGAAATTACTTCATGTGGTCTTCAAGCCTCTACATCAATCTAATTTCTCATTCTCCTTTGACATGGTAAACATATCCCCTAAACATGTCATTCACTCATTCCTTTGCTAAGACCATTTTAAATACTAGGCATGCTTTTTTCCTGTCATCTTATAACTTAGTTACATCACTTTTTAGTAAGCATTGGTCAATATTCATTCAATTTCAAACTTTACCATGATAGCTTCTATTTTTGTTCTGGTGCCTTTCATATCATTTTATTACACAGAATCTTTTGTCCCCCAACATCCCATTACATAGTGGCAAAATGTCACTTTACATGCCAATAATTCCACTTTTCCAAATACAAATCTCATATAAATTTGACAAGAGAGTCAAACAGCACAAGATTTTCATCTAAATAATATGGAAATGCTCCCTCAAAAGGAATACAGTTCGAAAGAAAAAAGGTATGGTTAACTATAATTTGTCTTAATAAACATAGCATGTTGCTATAAATTAACTGTAACTTAGAAATATATGTGATTAAAAAGTATATGAAGTACATTTAATCAATTTTGGTATGGAGTTTTACATACATCATGTTAATTTGGGTTTAAAATTTTGCAAAAATATTTTTGAGACTTCCTGTATGTGTTTCGATTGTATATTTACCCTTTTTTGACCTTTGAGCCATTTTAGTAAGTGAGAAAGTTGTGTTTTTAGAAGGACGATACTTCATTTAAAATGTTCTAATAAATACTTGAAAGAAATTTTACCATTAGGTGATGTTTTTAGCCACTAACCTGATTTTATTGAATAGGCAGAAATGCAAGAAAGTAATTCCATTCTTATTAAAATACTTATAACATTCATCCCCTGAGAAGAAATTTTGTGAAAGTAGCTCTATGATTCCCAGGCAGTTAAAATATAACACTTCTACCCCCATCCTCCAAGGCTTCCCCCCTTCCTCTTGCCCTGTAACTATCTAGGAGAGGACTCTCTCCTCCTCTTCAAAGTATGAACTTAAAACTCCTAATATTTGTCCTTTTACATTCAGTGTATTATTGGTGGAAAGGAATTTTAACTGCTTTTCAACATGGGTAGCTCATAGATTTGGCAGAAGTCCCTGGAAAAAGATCTTGCTTCCTTTTTACCCCAATATTTTACTGATATTCAGCCATTCAGTGCCTTTTTCTGATGTCCAAGAACAAGAATAGTAAAAAAATGCCAACAACTACTTATCTCCATACCAACTTTCTCATTTGCATAATTTTGAGATTAATATATGCATTGTGAAAATAAAAGATAAGGGTAATAAAAAAGAAGAGAAGGACTTTCTTAATGATATTTCACAATAAGCCACTTTATCATCACACAGCTAACTGGAAATATACAATATCCCACTGCTTTTTGAGTAGATTTTTTTTTAGCGATCTCTCGTATTGAGGTTTTTTTTCCCCCTGATGCATACTTCAAAATTATTTAAGATTTTTGAAAGGTATTAGTTGAGAAAATAATCAGTTAATTAATCTATATTAAAGACTTTCTATGTGCTAGTTACTCTACTGAGTGTTAGAGACACAAAGACAAAAACACTCAAGTTATTTTACTTTTAAGGTATTACATTTTATATGATGTAATTTGGTCCTCATCTATATCTGTCTTGGTAGTTTACTTCTTGGTGGCATAGATCTACTTGGGGTTGCCTCTTTTGAATTTATTTTGCATTATTTTCGGTTAGTAAGCATTTAGTTTCTCTCCTTTTCAATTCTCCATTTGAAAAAAAAAACATTTGTAACAAGTATGTTTAGTCAAAAAAAAGAAAATCTCACATAGTACATGTCCAAAAAGGTAGGTCTCTTTCTAAATATTGAGTCCATCACTTTTCTTTTGGGTAACATGGTTCATCATCAGTCCTCTGGAATAGTGGTTGGTCATCACATTGGTTGGAGTTTGTTCAAAAATGGCTATCTTTAGAATATTGTGTTTATTGTCTAAAGAAGCGTTGTCAAACTCAAATAGAAATGGGGGCTAATAATCCACCACAAGTCTCCTTGTTAGTTTTAAAATGTGTATGTAAAGTGGATTTTGCTCTTCTTAATATGGTAGTTCCTAGGATCCATGGTTATAAACATCTACAAATTCCCAGGATCATAGCCTATAAAAATCTCATTGTGCTTGTGCATCATTAGATAATGATGCATAATATAAATATTTAAGTTCTAAACAGCCCATTGTGTGTGCTCTATGCTAATACACCATAATATTAGCAAAGTTAATCTAAACTTATGATTTGAGTGTTGGCAAGGTGCCTTCTTTGTGTGCTCCTCTATAAATTAAGTGAGCACTGGTCAGTAAGTGGAGATTTATGGAATGTGTGTACTTGTCTTTACTGGCCCCCATCGAGACTTAGAGGCTTGCTGTAGGAACTGCTGTTATCATTATCAGTGACCCCTGTGATAAGAGGATTTAGGGATGCTGTGGGAGCTGGTGCTCCCATTATCAGTGGCCCTATAGAAGAATAAAGTAAATTAACCTTTTATCATGTCTCTGCTGTATGAACCTGTTAGAACCTGGATCCAAAAGTTACTGTTACAAAATGTAATAATTATTTGTGTTTTATTGTATTTTTATCTTGTTGAATATTTCCCGATTATAATTTAATATGGTTCAGACCACACTTAGGAGTTCTGTAAAAAATCATACCCATGGTTATATCTTGATACCTTTGATTTAAACTTCTTTCATTATTGTACTAATTTCACTTTTCTCAGGTCATAAAACTCTTCCCAAGCTTCTCTGTAACTGTTCCCCTTATCATTTTTATAGCACTGCATTTCTTTACATTCATAGACCATAATTTGTTCCACCATTCTCCAACTGATGGGCATTCCCTTGATTTCTAGGTCTTTTGCACTACAGAAAAAAAGAATTGATATAAATAGTTTTGCATATGTAGGGCCATTACCTCTTCATTTTACCTCCTTGTGACACAGGCTTCAGAGTGGTATCACTGGGTGTCTGCTGAGAGTTCAACAGGAAGTAGTTCTTCAGACAGTTCAGTTGCTCATTTTTAAGGTAGAAGAAAGATATGGAAACAGTTACTGTTATATGATGTGAGGGAAAACATAATTTGTCTGGTCATAGAAAAAGGTTGAGAATTTACTTTCTAAAATTAAGCTCAGGTGGGGGCATTTGCAGAGAAGACTCAGAGTCTGAACCCAGTACCCATAGGAGGGAGAGGTCAAAGGATAGATTTCTGAAATGAAATTTGTTGTTGTTATTTAGGAATAAGTCCTGGTGAGAAGAGAATCTCAGAAATCACCTGGAAGATTGATTGGTTTGGCTGAGACATATTTCGAAGCAGAGTGTTGGTCAAGCACAACATGTATCAATTTAACTTCAGAGTAGAAATGTGCAAATTTCCAGGTCATTTGAATAATGATGGAGGACACCATATTTTCCCCTATTAAATCTTTTTTTAAAGTGAAATTATACAACAGATATAAAACAATTCAAGCTGAACTATGCTGGCCAAGAGAGCAAGGAACTCATCAAGGTAATAGCCTTATGAGTTAATGATGGGGAGCATGAAACCTTAACATTCCTACTCAATACCCATTATTCCATAGCCACCACAATCTAGTGGGGAGCACATGTCCACCGATAGGTTTATGTTTTGGGGTCCACGTAGGAATTTTCCTTCTGTTTTAGATATTCTGAAAATACACACCTCTTTTTCCTTCCCCCAACTCATTGAAAACAAACAGCAGATATTTATCCTGCCTATCCATGTGAGGAGAATTAGAGAAATAGTAAGGGGAAATTTGTTTTCATTTTGCAAGTCCCAAGGCTAAAAGCATATTTCCCAGAACACCCAATTCAATTCGGCAGTTGCATCTTTTAGAGGCAGGAATCCCTGCTCTCACTGAATAAAATAAAAATGGAGACTTTCAACTCTGCTATCCAGCAATAAAGAATCCTCTCTTCTCTATTGGTCCATAAGTCACTGACTAGGACTGAGATAAGGGCCCTCAGCTGCAACACCTATAAGAGTAAGACTTCCTACCTTCATTAAAGATACCAAGGGCTGAGGGCCTAAACCCCATGCCTCAGTATATGGAATTGCCATCCTATCATGTCCCTTAGATCCAAAAGACAATTATGCAGTCTAGGACTAGGACTCTTGGATCTGATGCCTGTGCTCTTGTGGAAGAGTATTCCTCTTCATTGTATTTATTTAAGGCTTGTACCTCTATCAATATAATTTGGCAAACCTCTCACATGTAAAAATCTTGGGAAAGGCTATATATCACTAGGTGTTTGTGAGAGAAAAGGGGCAGAGGATAGAATACAAAAATTTCTCCATAATCATTTGGAAATAGTAATAATAATAACAATATTGTGAAATTTATATAGCACTGTAATGCTCAAATTATATCATATAATAATGAATGAAGAAAAGAATTTGTTAAATATTCATTATATTATATATTGCAATTTGCTTTAAATAATGTTAGTTGATACAAAAACTTTGAGCTTGATATTAGTAATCTCACGTTACAGATGAAGAAACTGAGAGACAAAGATTAAATACCTTGCTCAGGGTCACAGAGCTAGTAAATGTCTGAGCTAGGATTTGAGCTTAATTTTCTCCTTTATGAAAAGGAGTGCAATGAATTAAATAACTTTTAATATCCCTGTAGCTCTATGATATTTAAGATTCTGATCCTTTGATTCTAAACCAAGAGCAGTTATTATCATCTATATCTGAAGAGAACAACTTTGAGATGAACTCAAAAGGAAAAAAAAGTGAGTTTATGAAGGTCATCTAATAGATCCATGGAGATAATGGGTAGAAAATCCTTATTTGTCATCTAATACATATCTCCCAATGATTCTAAGCATCCATTTTTCCCCCTAATGAGATAAGTGTGGCTCAGATTCTTTAGAGTCTTCAGTCATTATATTTCATACATAGATGTTAACTTAATCAGTATTATCCTAATGCAATTAATCTCTTATTTTGGAGAGTTTTGTGTTAATCTCTAATTAGACACCATTTGTCTTTGCATAAAAATAAATGCAGCATATTGTTCATTCTTGACAAGCATCCAATTTGTAAACAGGAAACCATGACTCTATGAGAGTGTCTGAAATGAATCTTATTTAGTCTCAGGACTTTGAAGATGTTGGCAAGCAGTATATTTCCTTTATAATGCTGATCCACTATTACCCCACAAAGTGACTATGGGACATAGCATTTTCAGCCAATACCATATGTACCATTTAATTTTGACACCCCCTAATCTTAACCAAATTACTAGGACTCACATTTTAATTAACACCACCAAAACCAACTTCACTACCATTTACATACCATTGTAAGGTTAGCAAAACATCTAGGTTTGAACTGTCAATATCAGTGAGTTCGTTACTAAATAATTCATCTAAACCTCTATGATGGATCAGGCCTGGGTCAGGTTTCATAAACCATCTGGTCATAGACCAGGAAAGCAGGATCTATTCTGGTATCTTTGCACTGTTCTACCGCATCACACACACACACACACACACACACACACACACACACACACACACACACACACATATATATATATATATATCCCTCTTCCTTTCTACCCTACTTTGAATCTTTTGCTTTGGGTACAGAATTCAAATCAAGACTTCCATTACTGCTAAAAAGGGCACAGTAATGGCTCTATGACTCCATTCATAACTTCTCCAACTCCTCAGACCAAAATACTCATTTTTTTTTACCATTATTGTCTCCTATAAGTTACCTCCCCATATTCTTACATAGATTTCTTGACGACAGGCAATATTTAGCATTTTCATTTGCATTTCTAGTGCCCAAGATACTTATAATTACTTACATACTTAGAATGAGTATTTAAAAAATGCTCTTTTCATCCATCCCTATATATCCTTTAAACCTTACTCAGAAAAAACAAAATCTGTCAGGTAGGTAGAACAAGTGTTTCTATTTCCACCATATTCTCATAATTTTGAATTTGAGGTTTTGAGGGAGTGACCAAGTTTGGTCACTTTGATAATCTTGGAAATGTGAACTACTAAATTCAGGGTTAGATAGTAGGTGGCGAAATGAGTAGAGTGTCGGCCCTCAAGTCAGAAGGATCTGAATTCGGATCCGGCCTCAGACACACAAACAAAAACCTAGCCATGTGACCTTGGGCAAGTTACTTAACCCCAATAGCCCTCCAAAAAGCAAAAAAAAAAAAAAATTCAGTGTTAGAGATAAGTGGGGAAAGAGGAAAAGGAGAGAAAACCAAGCAAAGAGAAAGTTTCTGTGTCTTTCCTGTCCTTATGTAGAAGTCTGCTCTACCAACATGAACTAACATCGGGGAGAAGATTCAAAGATTCATGTCAACTATATAGTTCCAAAAAGAAAACACCAACACCAACAAAAAAGAACAAGGTAAAAATTGTACAGAAGAAAGCAAAAGAAAACCTGCAAGGAAGCAAAGATAGACAGTTTTCAACTTAACAAACAGTATTTAACATATAGTCATTCTTAAAATTATGTTATTGCTACATATTTTGAATCTTTTCCTATGTTCTGCTGTGCACATGACATGTTTTTTTCTTTTCTTATTTTATATTAAAGTTTAATGCTTAGGTCTAGAATAATAATTTTTAAGCATTTGATTCGAAGACTTTGAATTCCAGATTCTTTTCATTCTTCCCTTGTCACCCACCCTTACTGGAAAGATAAGCAATTCAATATAGGTTGTACATGTGTAGGTATACAAAACATTTCCATGGTGGATATATTGTGAAAGACTGACTGTATTTCCCTCCATCCTATCCCACCCCCCACTTTTTCTATTTTCTTTTTTTTTACTTTTAAAAATATTTATTTGTAAGTAAAAACACTTTTTCTATTTTCTACTTTGCCCCTGTCCCTTTACAAAAGTGTGTGCTTCTAACTACCCTCCCCCATTGCCCTCCCTTCTATCATCCCCCCCTTTTGTTCCCTTCCCACCTACTTTTATGTGGAGTAAGATACACAATTGATTTGAACTCAGGTGGTCCTCCTGATTCCAAGGCCAGTGCTCTATTCACTGTGCTACCTAGCCAACCCTAGGTTGGTTTTTTTTTTTTGTTTGTTTGTTTTGTTTTTTTTATCATGGCTTTCAGATAGTCCAATAATTTTTAAATTCTCTCTCCTGGATCTATTTTCCAGGTCAGTGGTTTTTCCAATGAGATATTTCACATTGCCTTCTATTTTTTCTTTTGTTTGGGTCTGTTTCATAGTATCTTGATTTCTCATAAAGTCATTGGCTTCTATTTGTTCCAATCTAATTCTGAAGTAATTATTCTTTTTAGTGAGCTTTTGAGATTCTTTTTCCATCTGGCAAATTTGGCTTTTTAAGGCATTGTCTCCTCATTGCCTTTTTTGGGCCTCTTTTGCCATTTGAGTTAATCTATTTTTAAGTTGTTATTTTCTTCAGTCAAGCTATTGACTCTCTTTTCATGATTTTCTTGCATCATTCTCATTTCTCTTCCAAATTTTTTCTCTACTTCTCTCAAAATCTATTTTGAGCTCCCCTATGGCCTGTTACCAGCTCATATTTTTCCTGGAAGTTTTTGGTGCAGCAGTTCTGACTTCTTTGTCTTCCTTCTATTCCATGCTTTGATCCCTTTTTTCCCCCAAAAAGGAATCTAAGTTTTGACTGCTGTGTTTGCTTTGCTTCCTTTGCTTGCTCATGTTGCCCCTCAATTACTTGACTTTTGAGCTCTTTGCCACAGTAGAACTCTGCTTCCAAAGAGGAGAGCTTTATCCCAATTTGCTGGGGTTTTTGCAGTTGCTGGAGCTAATATTTCATTGCCTTCTTTGACACTTCCATAGGCTCTGGCACCTGGTCACACACCCCAGGACCTCCACCCAAGACAGCAATCCATATCCAAGCAGGTTAAAGCAAAAGTGATTACCCCTCAGAATGGTTGTTTGGTCCCCCTACAATCTGCTGGCTAGGAGCTCTGAAGCAGCCACAAGGCAGTAGCTGTACAGCCAAGCACCTCCACTGCTTCTCACTATCTTGCCCTAGAGGCAGAAGCTAGACCACACTTTCAGTCAACCTGTTCCCATAGAGTCTACACTGAATTTTTGCTTTGCTTTTGGCATTTATGTGTTGATAATTCTAGAAACTGCCACAGCTGCTGGTGATCCACTCTCTTGAAATCCATTCCAGCCACTGTTGACTGGGGCCACCTTAAGGCTAAAACCAAGGACCCAAGCAGGGCTGGGCTTGGCTCCCATAGTGCTATGATGGACCCTTCCTGCAGGCCTGCTAGGCTGCCTTCAGTAGGAGATTTGTTTCTGTCACTTTGTGGGTTCTGTAGTTCTAAAGTTTGTTTAGAGTCATATTTTTTAGGTATTTGAGGTGTTTATGGAGGGAGCTCACAGAGTTTTTCTGCTTCTATACCACCATCGTAAATAGACGTTTTTATAGAATAATTTTACACACGTGCACACACTCACACACACACACACGTAGGTGTGGTTGTGTCTAATTATGACCATCTCTAGGATTGGTTCTATAAAATGTAAATTTAGGGGAATGGGAGTGTAAGGGAAGGATTGCAGGAGTGGGGGTAAATAACAGGAGAGCGAAATAGCAGGTAGAAGTCAAATAGAGAAGTTAGGAGAAATAGGGAAAAAGAGATATGTACAAACATAAAAACAAGATTAGGAGTACGGCATGTCCCTAAAATCTGGACATCTAATTAACTATGCATATTTTCAAGAATAGAAATTAATGAAATTTTCAACATTTTATTTAATTAGCATAAATTTAACCATGACATTTTCATATGGAATAAAAGCTTTCATTAGCTATTGGGGAATATTTTCCACATTAATGAGATTAATTTAATTAAATTAATTAATGAAATTTCCTATGTTTCTCCTATGTCTGCCTTGTCTTCCTACAAAATCTCATTTCTGTTAATTAAATAAAATATTTTTGAAAATTCCATTGATTTCATTTCTTGAAAATATGCATCATTAATGAGATTTCCTATATGTCCAGACTTTAGGAACACCCTGTAGAATCTCTAAGGGAAAGTATGTGTTTATATATGTATGTGTATACATGTGTACATGTGTATATATTTATCTGTGTGTGTGTGTTTCTATGTCAATACCTATATATAAATATATCCATGCTCAGTTGTAGCCTTGGGGTGGTTTCTTTTATTATTATGGTGGTCTTATGTGTTTAATTTTTAGCATTTGTCAAAAATACAAAAAATTAAAAAAAAAAGAAAACACCAATTATAAGAATTCCCAACTTTTCTAGATTCTGAGGTCATGCCCCATGTTGTGAAACCTGATTTCATCATTCTTAAATCTTCTAATAATTTTCTGCATGGATGAGTAGAGTGTCAGTTGCTAAATGCTGTACATAAACCTTTACTTGCTCACAGAAGGAGTGACCATGGGGACCTAGGATACTGGACTGTGTGTTTCCTAGAAATCCTGTATCTCTGCTCATATACTCTGTGTGTACTGCCTGAGTTTTGGGGACAGCAGGTTCACAGTGATATAGTAGATATATCCCTCATAAATAATTCATTCTTTCAATCTAATCATTAAGTGAGGATGAATTTTCAAAATAACTATAACCCATTATATAATTTTGGTCGAAATTCTCTATCTTTTGTTTCTAAATTTTCAGCTTCATTTTAAATCTCTTATTTTTGTTATGATTGTTTATATTATTGTTCTATTAAGCCAACACCATTTCAATTGTACCTGAGAACCTCAAAAATATCTAGCTGTGTGGACAGAGTGCAGCCTAAAACAAAGAGGGTAAAATGAGAAATTCACAGTTTTACAACAATATTGGAATCTAATTTTCTTTATCCTTTATTTTTTATACTTTCAGGTTGATAACAGAAGCATGATCTAGTCATTTAGGAAATTTTAATTTTAATTTTGCTTTCTTTGCAGGGAAAAAACAGACAAGAGAAAATGAGAAATTCTTGAAATGTTCATTTGTAATTATTTGCATGCATGTATATTATCTCCCTTTTGACTAGAAAAAGTATATGGAAATTAAAAAAATCAATTAGTGCATAAACAGATCACTAGAACCTGATACCAAAGGATATCTGGCTACATAATTACCCAGTCTTGAAGTCAACTTTGATATCTACATTTGTAGTCAGACAACTGAGAAATTCTAACATCACACTCATGGAATTTCAAGTAACTTTCACATTTTCAAGGGAAAGCAATCCATGGATAAGATGAAAGAGAAAGGTCTCTGAGAAGAGACCTTCAGGTTCAAATTTCATTCAAGGGGCAGCTATTATTTATCTACAATGTGCCAGGCATTGTGCACGGTGCTTGGAATACAAAGACAAAAAGTCCCTACCATCAAGGAGTTTACATTCTACTGGAGAGAAATATGTATAATTAAGTGCAAAATGTGTACAAAAGAAACAAAATAATGTACTTAGAGGAGGCAGGGCCCTAACTGCTTATGAGGATCAGGAAAAAATATTGATTAGGGGGTGGTCCTTGAAAGAAGTATCACTGACGCCTATTAGTAGAATAGATTTGGACAAATAATAGAATCTATTAGAGTCTCAATTCCATATTTGTAAAATGAGGCTAGGAATATTTGTATTACTTCATAGGGTGATTATGTGGATCAAAAGAGGAAATGTATGTGAAGCATATCATTACATACATTCATTACACAATATCAGTAATTATGTAAATTCCATTTACATAAATTCTCAATTTTATAGGCACCTGCTATAGCCTGCCATTTTCCTAAGACTGAAATATTGGATTATTGCGCAGAGCTTTTGGGAAGACTTTGGCATCCACTCAACTTCCTAGATGTATTCTAAAATGGCATTCTTTCTTTGGGCACCCTTGACCAAGAGTAAGTCTGAGAAGTTAACTCTAAACTCCTGCATATGGAACTTCTTTCTTATTTGTATTAGTGCTTTCTCTTGTCAGTGAAATGCCATGCCTTGGATGGTTAGCCCCTGATATTTTGTTTGCCTGACTACATGTGGAACACCTTTTATTTACTAGCTTACTATCTTTCTAAATCTAAATGTCTGAATCTATTGGACCATGATGGGTTATCATTTCCAGCAGTAATTCCATTTTTTCCCTAGTCCTTTCTCTCCTTGGTATATTTATTACAAATGCATTCCGCTGCATCATCAGATTGTAAAATGTTTGCACATAGTCCTGAATTCCAATCTATTTTTTGTTCAATTCAATAGCATAAAATACAATTTTAACTAGCTATTAAAATTATTCATAATTTCTTTAAAATAAAACAACTGCTGCAAATTATTGATTGAATTATTCATACAGGATTGATTTTATTTCAGTATTGCAGTTACCATCAACCTCTTTTCATTCCTTTTGATTGATCTGTTACCAAGACCCTAGTGGATCACATCAGACCCAACCCAATCTCAGTCTGAACATATGGAGTAATCTTGATGACTCCAGAATGAAATTGCTGCTAAGTCTGTGCTACGTGGGAAAACTAGGAACCTTGCAATTACTTAGTGCTATTTAATCAAAAAGGCATCAATACCCCCTATACCCTCTGGAGTTTTGTGCAAGGTTTTCTTTGAGCATACTAACTGTTTTCATTTATTCTCCTTTCTTCTTTTTCTCCCCTCTTCCCCCTTCTGCCCCCACCTGCCAAATTGCCATAGCTCTGGTAGTTTCTACCACAAAATTTAGCACTTAATTCTACCCAGGATTTATTTTATTCTCTGCACAATTCACTCATGTTGGTGGTAGCTAGTTTGGTAGTTCCAAGGTAAAAGATTATAGCTCATACTCCTCTTACCATACATGTGGATGATATTAGGAACCTGAATTACATATCAATATGACAATATGCTATTATCTATCCATGCTGGTTACTGTTTAGTTGTATGCATATGTATGTTTTTATTTTTACTTGGAGGAGTGTAGCAATACTATTGTCTCCATCTTATACGTCAACTTTTGTCAGGCCTCAGGGAACAATGTTATTTTTTATAGCACAAAGGACCACTCTTGATCTCAAACTGGCGTGTTCCTTATGGGGCAGAAACAAAATGGAACTAGGGTTAGCAACTGATTTAGAAACTTGAGTTAGAAACAGAAATAGGATAAGAAATGGAAATAATGTTTAATTTTATATCTATTTTGCACTAGTAATATTCCGCTAGTTGTGTACATATTCTGACTTTTATAAGCATCCTTTGTCTCTCATGTGTTTTATTTTGTGGCTCAGTTCACTGAAAGCACCCAGATGATAGAATGCTCACAATCATCCATAATGTCTGGAAAGGTCTCAGTGGAAGTTGGCAATCCCCCTATAACCAGAAACTCTGTTGTGCTAATGAGGTTCAAAATATAGATACTAGTTCATAAAAAATCTGGGAATTTTAGTGTTGGAAGGGGCAAACTAGAAATCATCTAGTATAATTAAAAATCAAAGTATGAATCCTATCTACCACACTCCCCTAAATGGCCATCTACTTTCCTTTTGATGACTTTAAATATTTTTTTTTTCAAATCTACAAGGTTTATAAAGGATAACCTTTTTTCCCCAGAACTTACCCTAGCTCTATATTCTGGGATCTGTTTTTTAAATGGCAGTCACTAAAGTAAGACTGATCATTGCCCCCAGGTTTTATTTTTTTTTAGGTTAAATGTCCCCAGTTCCATTTTTTTCAAAACAATGGTGACATGAGCTTGGCATCCTATATTGGCATAGAATGGCATAGGATAAGGCTATCTCCTTATTTCTGGATGCTATGCCTTTCAAGGCAACATAAGATTGAATTAACTTTCTTGGTTCTCATTACATATTGTTGGTTTGTGGTTAAAGTTCATCTCATTAGATCTTTATTTTCTCAACTTCCCACCAGTTTTATCTTATCTTCAAATTTGCTAAAAATGCTATCCATGTCTTTGACCAGTGATCGATATCAAACAGAATAGCTTAGAGTAAGGATCCCTAGTTCATTCTTCCAAGTTGATATCCAAATGCTATTGGCTATTCATTTGGTATTACCATTCAAGCATTTCTGATTCCATTTAACTGTACCAAAATCTAATCCATGGTTTCTCATTTCTTCATCAACCAATATAAGAGTATGTTTTTGAAATCAAGTTGCAGACTTCAGAGAAAATTCTGTGTTCAGAAGGAATGAACAACCTGAGTTGTGGAAGAGAGATGTAGGGGATAGAGTTAGAAGCAGAAGTCCCTTGCCTCTATTTTTGGCCAGAAACGTTGAGTAGTTTTGTTCTTAGTATCCAAAAGGCATTCCCATTTGCAGGAGGGATTAAAAAAATCTAACCACAACTCTGACAGGTAAACTATTCTTGCTTTTCCAGATTGCTTACAGTATCATCCTTTATACCTAGATCATGCACCCATTTGGACTTGATTTTGGCATATGGTGTTAGATAATGGTCTATGCCCAGTTTCTGCCATACTATATTCCAGTTTTCCCAGCAGTTTTTGTCAAATAGTGCATTCTTATCCCCAAAACTGGGGTCTTTGGGTTTATCAAACAATAGATTACTATACTCATTAACTGCTGGATCTAGTGAGCCCAATCTATTCCATTGATCCACTACTCTATTCCTCAGCCCATACCAAGCAGTTTTGATGACTGCTGCTGTATAATACAGATTAAAATCCAGTATAGCTAGTCTACTTTCCCTAGCATTTCTTTTCATTAATTCTCTTGATATTCTAGACCATTTGTCCTTCCAAATAAATTTTGTTACTCTTATGTCTAACACTATAAAGTAGTTTTTTTGTAAATTGATTGGTATGGCACTAAATATATAATTTTGTCTGGGTAAAATTGTCATTTTTATTATATTAGCTCGACCCAGCCACGAGCAATTGATTTTTTTGCATGTAATGGAATACTATTGTGCTATAAGAAATGAGGAGCAGACAGACTTCATATTTACCTGGAGAGGCTTATACAAACTGATGCTGAGTGAGAAGATTAGAACCAGGAGAAATCTGTATACAATCACAGACACAACATATGTATGATGACTGGACTCTCCTCAGCAATACAGTGATATAAGTCAATCCCAAAAGACTCATGAAGGAGAGAGATGCCTACATCCAGAGAAAGAACTAGAAAGAACTGAGTTTGAATCCTGATGGAAGCAAACTACTTGATCTTTTTCTTTTCATTGTTTGGTTTTATTTCCTCTTTACCATTTTTCATTCCATCTAATACCAATCTGCCTTTGTAACCTGACTAATGTCTAATTTGAAAGTATCTGCAGATCCTATACTGGGCTATATGCAGTCATGGGGGGTGGGGGGAGGGAGGGAAGGGAAATTTGAAACTCAAGGAACTATGGAATTGAATCCTGTAAACTAAAAATAAACAAACGAATTAATATAAAAAAAAAGTCTACCCAGCGTTTTGTTCTCCTTTGTTCTGATCCCTGAATACTTTGTACAGGAGCAGAGTACTCATAGGAAGTAGAAGCAGACTCAGGGATAGGGCATCAGAGAGGGTGAGTGGGGTCATCACCTCAGTGTTCTTGTAAGGCATTACCATTCTGTAATATCTTTCCTCATATAACTATCTCTTATGTATATCTATTTCCTTCCTTTCTTTTTTATTCTTAATCTAAGTTTATGATGATCTATCTCTGCAGGTATATTGCACTCTGATTTTTCTCCCTTTTCTCCATCTTTGGTATCTGTTTGCTCCTATGTCATCAGAATCTTGGTATTAAGACTATTTCATCTCCTTAAAATTAGGCTCTTAAGACTGTAGGGTTCTACTTATTAACTCTCTAAATAAAATAAAACAAAATAGAATTTCCTTAAGTATACTGATTTATTTTTGGTGTTCTCTTATTTATCCAATATGAATTCAGAGTTCTCTGTGGCTACCTCTTGCCATTGCCATTTCATCACTTTATTTATGGATGGGTTGATGAAAACTGATCATTTGATAAAAACCTTGTAAGTGTATTTCATAAATAATAACAGCAAATTTTTAAAAGACTGAATTATTTGGAAACCTACATAATCTAGACCCTGAATTCCTGAGTGCTGTCAATATTGCTTAAATGCAGTAGGACTGGGACTGGACATTATAGTGATTTTTTGAGTTACATACTTCATAAAATGATACTTTGCACAAATCTTGATTGAGATGGGGTTAATTTTGAAGAAGCAGGCAAGCAAGCACTCTCCCCCATCACACACACACACACGCACACACACACACACACACACACACACACACACACACACTTTTCTATGATCTGCAATAAGTTTTCTACCTTAGAATATTTTATTGGATCAGTTCCTGATGACAGGGATTTATCAGCTTTTGAACAACCACTGCTTTATTTCTTTCCCTAGTCACGCTCAACTTTTTATCCTTCTATGACAGGTGGCACATGCTGAGATAATCTGACAGGTTTTGACCTCCTTCATAAATACAGAAATAAAATAAAAATATTTATTAAAGACTCTAGCTTTGGGGTATTGCCAGTTATTCCTTAGTCTGCCCATATTTTAGGCAATACATTTTCTCTGTTCTTGGTGTTGAGCTGATAGTGCTTGAAATATATTTTTAATGCAATTTTTGACTCCTGTGAATTGCAGTTGATTTTCCTGATTTTTATCCCTGAGAGCTTGTGAGGATTCTTTGTATGGCTGCTTAATGTCTTTGCCATGTTTTGAGTCTTCAAGGGTTTCCAATTTTGCCCTTCAGATTTCTATCTAGTTCTTCATTTATCCAATGTATTCTTACATATTTTTAGGTATGTTATCATTAATTCTTGCCACGGTCTTATTAGGAGAGTGAGTAATAGCTTGCTTATTCTTTGTGTAGGTGAAAAAATGAGACACATAAGGATTAATCTATATAAATTCAAGAAATCTCTAGTGAATTCACGTAAATAGACCCAATAATTTCAAGGTCATTGTATTTGACCGTTAGCATATGATCTGGTTTCTTGAAACTGAAATATGTTAAAAATCTGCAAGAGGGAACTAGGTAGAAGAAGGTCAAAAGGTGAGATCTGGAGTCAGAAATACCTCAGTTCAAAAATGACTCTGTCACTTAGTACTTTGTGACCTTGAGGAAGTCACTTAACCTCTATCTGCCTTATCTATAAAATGGGAATAATAATAGTACTTACCTCCCCAAGCTGTTAAGAGGAGAAAATTAAATAATATCTGTAGATTGCCCTGCAAATCTTCAAATTATATATATATATGCTAGTTATTTTTTGTCTTTATTAATTTGTTTGTTTATAAGATTCAATTCTATAATTCCTTGAGTTTCAAATTTTCTTTCACTCCCTCTCCCCCCTCTCCCTCCACTAAGTCATACCATCCAGTATAGGATTTGCAAATACTTTCACATTAGACATTAGTCAGGTTACAAAGGTGGGTTATACTAGATGGAATGAAAAATGGCAAAGGGGAAAAAATAAACAATAAAAAGAAAAACATCAAGTAGTTTGGATGGAAAGAGATGTCTACACCCAGAGAAAGAACTAAAAAGAACTGAGTTTGAATCCTGATTGAACTCTAGTTATTTTTATTATTGTCCTAACCCGAGGACATTCAGTTCTTTGTCACCTTAAAACTTGAACCTCTTCTCAGTAGTCTGGCATCATGAGAATACCTTGATTGTTGGCAAGATTAAACCCAAACCTGTTTCACATTTGGTGAGTGTTTCTGAGAAAATTCATAGGTATACATCTCATGCATACACACATATTCATATAGACACATATGAATACTCAGAGCAGGTATGCTTCTATCATACATATATGCACACATGCATGTGACTATATGCACAGTGATACACAGGCACATATGTGCATATGTGTGTTTATATATACATGTGTATGTGTATATACACATGTGCACATATATAGTAAACACATATATACATTCATATATAAATGTTGGTATATAGACATAAGTAATGTGTAAAGTATGTCTTTGAAGTTACATTTTAAAGTATATTTGAAATAAGAAATAATGATTAACCCATATCCATTTGGTATTTCAATAGTCTTCATTTTAAATATCCAGAAAACAATGCATTTCATTCTAGACCTATAGACAAAGGAAAACATTGGAAAAGAATTAAAGCTTAAACACTCGCCGAAACCAATTAAGTGTACATTTATAATTCTTATGTAAGCCCTGTCCCAAAGCCCATTGTTATAGGACTCTCTCCTTATTGGTGGAGATACAATCCCTGCTTCATATGAGAGCTTTCTTTTTTCTCCAATAAATTGTCTATTCTAGAAATCTCCTTATTAGAAGGACAGAGTGCTGATCTATTGAACTTGGTGACATGCAAACTTGGGGTCATCTATAAGGCAAGTCCCCCCGCCCCCAAATGGTATTTCCCATGAAATCTCTTCGATATTTATAATTGAATATTTTGTCACAATGTTTCTTAGGAGATAAAAATTCTTTCTCCTCTTATCAGGAATTTGGCATACAGAAACATTGCTTATGAGCTTTTGGCTGACTGGCTATGCATATGACTACTTCTGTCATTTGTTTCTGCAAGGAATCCTTCAGTATGATTACTTCTTCTTCCCTTTGATTGAAAAGAGTTTATTTTCAGCTTTTCCCTCAGATGAAATGGAATCACATGTCTCTCTCTGCCATATGCATCTGGTAAAAGTCACCATCAACTCATTGTGAAGTTGGTACATTCAGGAAGAATAGCACCGAAGATAAAAAAGAATCTGATACGGCTGGTAAGAAGATGGGGGAAAGTAGTACTTTAGGTCAATAATGTGTCCTCCTAAGTTCTAACCAGCTAACCATCTTAGACTCAGTTCTTGCCACTGAAAACCAATTTGAAGTCACCTGTGTCCTCTAAAAAAAAAACTCCAGTAGGCACTCTTAATGTCCATCAACAGATTCTTTTCTGATTATCAAGGCTTTCTAACTCTTGACAAGGTAGGCTTTGCAAACTCTATGAATGGACTCAGGCACTCTCCTGATCACAGCCCTCTCTGTACCTGCCTACTCTCTTTAAGTTAATTCATGTGTAAACTGATGTTCCTTTTCTGCTTTCTTCACTTTGGGTCATTTTATGTCTTTCCATATGTCTTAGCATTCCTGATCTTTTTTCTTAAATGCATTGTAGAATACCATTAATAAAAAGCTCAGGGTTTTACATATAAACTATTATTACCTCAGTTTTGACAACATGTTTACACAACAAACAATAGGGCAAAATACTTATGACTCTTTTCTGAATGGTTTGAGCCAAAATGTAATTTAATCCATATGTTTCCTACAAATGGTTCATCAATTATTGATTAGGCTTAATGAATATGCTAATCAGCAGAACTCAAGTGGCTTCTGTAGCCCTTCTGTGCTTTCCAAACCCTCATAAATTTTTGAAGTGGTGTTGGATGGAAATAGAATCTGGGATTGTGCCAAGATGCCATAATGCAGACCACATATGGAGTTCAAGGGCTGACGTTTGTCCTTCCAGGATAATATCAAAGATGTTCTTTGTCTGACACTTGTTCCCAAATTCAAATTAAGCTGTTCACTTCTCCCTAATGTACTAAGAAATATATTACTATTTCCCTGCAAGATACATTTTTAGACATTATCTTATTTTCCAACCAAAATATTAAGGAAGACCAAATTCAGGTAATCATACCTTTAGCTATGCAGGTATGGATAATGGACAATTAGATGGTACAATGGATGGAATATTAAACCTGAAGTCAGGAAACTTTGAGTTCTGATCTGGCCTAGGACACAATAACATGACCCAAGGCAAATAACTTAAGCTCTTTTTGACTTGGTGTTCCCAAATATAAAATGGAGATAATAATAGCATCTACCTCATAAGTTGTTGTGAGAATCAAATGAAATAATATTTGTAAAGTGCTTAAAATCTGGCACATAGTAGGTGTCACTTTTATAAGTGTTTCTTCCATCTCTCTCTCCCGATTCACCTATGGAGAGGAAGACCTCTTTAGTTATGTATCTAGTTGAGGTGCTGTGCTTAGAACAATCAGCCCAGCTAAGCAGCCCATGACTCATCCATTGCCAATACCACATGCTATGGTGAAAACTTCATGACGTTTTTATGAAGGTAGAAAAAGACCTATAGAGCCAGGAGTCCAGAGAGGTACACTCCTGGCCACACATTTTATCTAGAAAAATGCTTACTATCACTGTACTTTAAGATTTAGTGTACGCTCTCCTCTCAGCAATGCAAGGTTAGAAGACAACTCTAAGAGATTCATGATGGAAGGGGATATGCAGATCCTGAGAAAGAACTACAGAGTCTGAATGCAGATTGAAGGAAACTACTTGTTCTCTCTCTCTTTTGTTTTGTTTTGTTGCTTCATTCTCGATATTCACTCCATTGATTATAATCCTTCTCTACAACTTGACTAAAGTTTAATGTGCAGGTATTTGTAGAATCTATATTTGATTGCATGCCACCATGGGAGTTAGGGGGGTAGGAGGGGAGGAAAATTTGAAACTCAAGGAATTGTGGAATGGAATGTTGTAAAAAAAAGATATAGCCTATTCTCCATAGGGATCTTACATGTACAAGGGAAGAGTACACCCCTTTTTGGGGTGAGAATGTTTTTTAAACTATTTTTTCTTGTACCATTTTAGTAAATACTTTTGCTAAAAGCTAATTGGCTGCTCAATTAGAATTGTGATACTAAGGGCTCATGAGCTACAGCACTAGAAACTAACTCCTTAGGGTTACTTGGGACAGAGTAGCATCTATACCATCTAGGGAAATCAGTGAGTTAAAGCACTCAGTGGAAGGTTTGGCTCCATAGTGACTGCCATAGAGATATAGCTTTCCGTGAATTTAAGCACATGCAAAGAACATGATGAGTTCTTAGGTATTACTGAAATTTGGGACATGGAAATAAAGAATTAAAGCAAACAAAACAAAAATACATAAGACGAGTATAAGATTTGTTATCTGAGGATGTGGGTTTGATTTATAACTTTGCCACTTACTGTCTGTGTAACCTTGGTAATATACTTAACCCTGCCTGATTTTTCCTTATCTGTTAAATGAAAGGATTGCACTAGATAGCCTGTTAGAAAATTTCTGACTTTAAATACTTGATCATAGAATATGTTCAGAACCATCAGTAGATTATTCTAATGTAGATCCCATATAGTGAATGAATCTTAGATGTATTAACTTTCCTGCAGCCACACAGGTAGAGAAAGTAAGAGGCAAGAATTAAGTATGAGTCTTTCTAGCCCCATATCCTGGACAACATTCTGGCTTGTTCTTACCAATCAGAATATAGCTTGATACAATAAGGAACTGTAAATGAGCCTGTTTATGAAATAATTTGGATGCTAATATACTATATCTCACTTTAGTATTAAAGTTCTTCCATAAAAATAGCTCATGAGGTGTGAATAATAATTTCTACTTACATAGGTTGTTTCATCTGAGGACTGTAGCATTCAGATTAATTACCAACACCTGTACAAATTTAGAGAGATATTGTGGTAACTAGAGAGATTTTAGAATTTTGTTGGAGGGGCAAGGAATAAAGGGACTGGGACTGAAATGTGGATTCTGACCTTTTGTGTAATATGGCATTTGGATTATGTGTAGCTAACTCAATATTGCTAATCTTACCACATGTTTGCATTTATTTTAATGTTCCTAAGTGCTAAATGATTTAAAAAGCATTGGTCTTCAGAGGGAAAGTACTCTTAACTACTGAATGTATCTATATAGTCTAGTAGCAACAGCTTAAGAATGAAGGTGTGTGGGAAGTGAAAACTTCTCAGAATGTGTCCTGGAATTTTGTGGCAGGTTTGAGTGTCAGTTTCACCTTTCCCCCTTAATTGCTGCTGTCAATCAGCAGCAAGCCCTTTTAGGAGTCTTTCAACCCCCACCTAGCTTAAGTTATTTGTCTTCTTTCCCACCTCTGTGGTCCCCACCTCCTGGCCAATGAGAGCCAGGAACAGCCCAAGCTCACCTCCCCAGAAAACAATGGGAGTGAGGAACAATCATGGAAATATGACCCTGCTGTATTAGGGTTTAAAAACTCTATTCTCGGGGCAGATTCAAGATGGTGAATAGAAACAGGACTTCCATGCAGCTCCAGCTTCCACCTCTTCCAATTCATGTAAAAGGTGACTCTGAACAAACTTTGGAGCTACAGGACCCACAAAATGACACAGAGAAGCTAACTTCCTGCTGAGAACAGCCCAGCAGGCCAGCAGAAAGTGGCCAGCACAACTCTCTGGGAACTGACCCCAGCCCTGAGCAAGCTGGAAATCTTAGCCTCAGGGTGGCCACAGCCAGCCACTGGCAGGATGGACTTCAGATCACAAGTAGCTGTGGTGGTTTAAAGAATTACCAACCCATAGATGCTACGGACAAAGTGAGAGGTAAGTGCAGTGTAGACTTCGGGATCCAGTAGTTGGGAGTGTGGTGGGAATTTGCCCCCAGGGTGACAAGTGGCAGAGGTGAAGTGGCCCTGCAGCCTCAGTAATGTTGCTGCTTCAGCTCCTGGCCTGCAGACTGTAGGGGACCAAGCAACCAGTCTGAAGGGTAATCACTCTTGCTTTAACATGCTTGGACCTGGATTGTGGTCTGGGGGGAGGTCCTGGGGTGTGCTAACAGCTTGCCAGAATGTGTAGAGGCTTCAGAGAGGGTACCCAACTAATATTTTCAGCAGCTGAGAAAACCCCAGTGTTTGGAACTAAGATCCCCTGTCTAGTAGCAGAGTCCTACTGTGGCAAAAAAAGGCCAAAATTCAAGTAATTGAGTGGCAACATGAGCAAATGAGGGAAGCAAAGAAAGCAGAGCAACCCAACTTTACACTCCTATTTTGGGGACAGAAATGATCAAAGCATGGAACAGGAGGAAATCAGTGGAGTCAGAACTCCTGCACCAAAAGCTTCCAAGAAAAATACTACTTGGTTACAGGCCATAGAGGACCTTAAGAAGGAATATATATATATATATATATATATATATATATATATATATATATATATATATATATATATATATTTTTTTAAACAAATGTTTTATTAACTTCTGTTTTACATCATTCATTTCCGCCAGATTTTGAGTTACAATCATTTCCCCCCCATTATTCCCCTACCCAACCTCCCAGAATAGCAGTCCCACAAGATATCGCTTCCTCCAATCTGCTCTCTCCCATACCTTCTCCCATACCCCCATCGACTTTTCCATTAGAGGAAGATGAATCTTTGTGTCCCAATGCCAGCACATCTTATCTCCCAATTATAGGCAAAAGAGTATTAATAATAGTATTTATATATATTTGAAACATCTAATGTTACGACCTCAAATTTCAGATCCATTTCCTTCCTCCCTTGTCACCCATTCCCTCTTGGGAGATAAGTAATTCAGTATATGTTGTACATGTCTAGCTATGCAAAACATTATCATAGTAGATATATTGTACAAGGCTGCTTATAATTCCCTCCCACTCATCCCACCCCCCACCTGGTCCATTCCCTACATGATCCTGTCCCTCTTCTATAGTGGGTACTTCCAACCTCCCCTCACCCCAAGGATGCCCTCCCATCCATCATCCCTCCTCTCATCCCCCTTCCCCCTATCCTGCTGCAGGTTGAGATATCCCATTTAGTATGTATGTCATTTTCTCCCTGAAACAAATTCAATGTGAATGTGGTTTTGCCTTTTTAGCCTTCCTTATTCTCCCCCTCCTTTGCAACCACTTCCCCCCCTACATGAGATAGTTTACCCTACCATGTCTCTCCCCATCTCCTCTTGCCACTTTCCTCTCTCACCTCA